>MNCI01038036.1:2267679-2327851 GCA_015680685.1 Gnetum montanum | reverse complement strand
TAGGACATAAAAACATAAAAGCTATAAAAATCATATGCCTTGAGCTTACTTAACCATACAATTGTGACATACAAGTAAGCTTGGAAAGACAACGATCAATCAACTCATCCTTGTTCCACAAGGGTGCATAAGCACTTAGTTCTTGGAATTTGACCGGATCATGTGTGAAATGCTTGTATTCGTATGGTTGAGCATAGGGGTATCTCGCTGCTCATCATTGGTGCCATTGCCAGGGACTTAGTTGTTTGTGTGCTAATTAGAACATAGGAAATCATTCACATCATTGGAACGAACCCTTAGGGTTGGTTGAGAAGATAATAAACAAGAATACATTACACATTGAATAGACAAGTGTGTCTCCTTCTTCATACGAAAGCGCCTCACCACCTAGGTCTGAAACAAGAAACAATTGGCAGCGTAATACACATGATGTTGATCCACCAATCCCTCAACAAGTTAGAGCAATATATATTCATCCCGATGAGTATATACTAGACTTCACCTTTATCCTCCATCAAAATGAACAACTACAATGGCAAGACTTAGAAGTTAACATAGTGTTACCTCCCAATCATTCAGTCCCAAGCATGCTTCTTCGTGCTCTCACACGAATTGGCATGCAGCACTTACAAGCAGAATACGCTGTGCAAAACCATGACTCGAGAGAATACCATCCCATGAAAGCACAACATCAAAGGAACTTGCAATAGGAGAGACATCATAAGTCTTTGAAGGGTAAATGTTCTTAGGATGTTTCACATGTCTTAAGTGAAAATGAGGGTGGTGAACCTACCTCAGGCAGTCGCCCACACAACGATGTTCCTCCCCTTGACTTTGGCCAAGGGGTTGTGTATCAGAACCTTTATTCCACTATTCATAACACAGGTTCTAATACCCATGGGCACAAAGGGTTCGAAAAAGGGACATGGACACATGATAAAGGTGGACATTCTGATTGCAATCGCGATCAAGGCTGTGACTACCGAAGAGAAGGTAGTAGACACCGTCATGGTGATGGTTCCCCTTCTTCTTCATCTTTATCATCTCCTTCACCCTCTCCTTCAATATTTGGACACGATTATAAAGAAAAAGACCATGGGGATAAAGGTAGGCAAAGTGGAAGTCATAGACAAAATAGCCAGGAAAGGGGACAAGGGCACTTTAGAGAGTCATGACATAGAAGAAGGGAGAATAGGGAACAATGTAGGCATCATAGACACCATGGACGAGACGATCATGATGAACCCCTCCTTACTACTCGAAGTATGTTGGACATAATTGAGGCCATTAGAATTCCAACATGGCATCAAAAAGATAGTAGGATCAAGAGATTAGATATGAACAACATCCCACGATTTGAAGGGGGATACAACGCTGATCCTTAGAATCATTTACAAGCATTCCATGATGCGTGTGCCTTACAAAACATAGGGAATGAATGGAAAAAACTTAAGTTGTTCCCACAGACATTAGTTAAAGAAGTAGAAAGCTGGTACTGGTCTTTAGAACCGGAATCCATTCGTAGGTGGAGTACTATGTTAGAATTATTCAACGATAAGTACCAAACATACTCCCGAGTGTCTAATTTGCGAAAGCAAATCCAAGGTTGGAAACAAGGAGGATATGAACCCTTGGATGTTGCCATGGGATGATACTATGTATTGTTACATCCTTGTCCTGACCATGGTTATTCGCAAAGGGATCAACTACACCATCTCGTGGATGGGCTTAGGCATGAAACGAGAAGAACCCTTGGGACTTATGCCTAAGGGAGACTATCCGAGCTTAGGTCCCATCAAATTCAAAGACTATTGGAGCAAGTTGCTAAGGAAGAAGGTGAGCTACGAAAGAGAGAAAGTGCAAAAGAGTATAACCAAGATCCTTCCCTTCAGAAGAGGGGAGTAAGATTTTGCGAGGATGAAGAAGAGTCACCACTCGAAGAGATGGTGAATAGGAAAACTTTGCCTATCCAAAAGATGACATCAGAAGTTTTGGCAAAGGTAGACCAAATATGGGATTCCCTAGACAATAGATTTCAAATTGTCTTAAAATAGTAGAGGAGTCTAGATAGCAAGGTAGTGATCGCAAAAAAAGAAAAAAAAAAGAAGTTGAACATGCACGTAGCAAGGGTAAGGGCAAAGTTGCCATCATTGAAGAGGTTGTGGATTTGGAAACAAATAATGATAGTGGATGCAAAATATGTCAATATGACCATCCTAAGGGATGTTGCCCTGTAATCTCACATCTATAGGAGTTTGGGGTGTATGCACTCAACCCACGATTAAACAAAAGGCAAACACCCCAAAGGTAATCTTATCCTCAAGGTAACCTAAGGCAGTTTCACCAACCCTTAACATATTATCCCAGTGGAACTCCACCACAATCGATTGAGCAATATCAACAGTGGCAGCACCCACAATCATGGGGAATGCCAGCACCAAGGCAATAGTATCCTTACTGGCAACCTAACCTATATGGATATTATGTGCAGCAACCAATCTCCCCATGTGACTCTATTGGTCACGTCACTCCTTGATGAGCGATGAGGTACCCCTACGCCCAACCATGCGAATCACAGGCATTCACATGTGACTCGGTTGAATTTCGTAGACTATAAGCACTTTGCATACACTAAACCCTAACCAGCAAAACCTTGTGTTAGAATGGTTCTTGTCTTCCCAACCTCACTTGTGATGTTCTGATGCGATGGTTAAGTGAGATTGAGGTAAATGATTTTTATGGCTTTTCTCTTATCTTCTAAAGTCTAATTCTTGAATTGAAACGTAAGGAATAGAATATTGCGTAATCTATAATTATCCTAATCTATCTCTTAACTCTCCCTAGCATAAGCATCCAATCCCATCTTTCGTGCACATCCTAAGCATCCCCTAACCACTACTAGGTTATCAAACATTAAGCATCACTAGGTTGCCAAGTGTTGGGTTTACGTTTGAGATGGTCGTACTTATGGTTTTTACAAGATATAAAAGAGTGATGACGATTGTAGTGATAACAATGAAAACTTAAGGGATTATTAAAACATAGAAATATTAAACTATTAAATGCTCAAATGACTAAGTCCAATTGCTGCAAGAAATGCTTGAAAAGCTTGTCTTTATTGCTAGTCACACTAATGAGCTTAGGTACATTAGTGCTCGAATAAAGAGTTGGACACCTTTCTCACACCTACTGCAGGCACTTGGAAAATATTCTAACTCTCACGGAAACAAACTACAAGATCTTTGCTACAACAACCAAAAAGATACCTAAGTGTGGCGGAAGCACACTTATTTATAGGCTAGAACAGGTGGTACATAAACAAGGCCACGTAGACACGTGGACAAATGCGTCGACGGGGCTACGTATACCGGGCCCTGTATATGCGGCCCAGTCAACACATCGATTGCTTAGCACTTCATCACTCCTCAACCTCATTACCAAGCCCATGAGTATTATGGGACTCCCTTTTCTAGAGGTGATATTCCGCAAGCATATCATCCTTTTCATCTAGCCGCATCTCTTTGACCAATAGCTCCACTACCACCTGCTCTCGTGATGCAAGGTGAAATCCCTACCTAGCCGCAACAACATAATGCCACGAGGGCAGTTAACTCTCAACCTACTGTTTGTTCCAACAACCACATGAAGAAAAGACCTTTCTTTAGAACCAACAATCCAATTAAGCCCTTGCAATCACAAGCAGCTAATTCCTTAGATGCTTCAGTATCAATCAAAACTTCAGAGCCCCCTTCAACCCAACCACAGCACTCAACGCATACGGCCATGCTAACACATGCCGTCATCGATTGGATCAAAGTTGGCCATCTTCCTAGGAAATTCTCTGATCCTGAGAGTCCTCTGAGATATTTACAAATCATTGGAAATGAACCATGCAAGGCTCTTTTGGATTCAGGTTTCGATGTCAACTTGATTTCTCAAAAAATGTACAAGGTCTAGAACCTGCCTCTATTGAGAAAGACCAACATCCATCTAGAGTTGGCCGACCAGTCCATCATTGTCCCATTGGGACTGGTGGAAGACATTGTTACCATTGTTTGTGGGTGGTCATACCCAGCTAACTTCCTAGTGATTGAGGTGAACAACAGTAAGGGGGACTTCCCAATCATAATGGGAAGAACATGGCTAAGCACCATCGATGCACGCCTAGGAATCTATGATCTTTCCCTAGAAATATCAAAGGATAATACATTTGGAAAGATCAAGAAGAAGAAAGTTCTGTGCATCGCATACAGCAACATAGGGTGTAATTGCATGCAGAGGTCATGATTTGCGCAAAGTTTAACATTGCCTGCATGCAATCAGTGTGCACCAGTGATCAACATACAAAGATGCTTGTATGTAGCATCCACACAATAGGAAGGCACCCAGTGGCTAATAGTTAATTAAGAAAGTAGTTCACTCATATGCATGGAACCAACTAAGGGTTTGACTTGCACTTACATCGATAGCATAGATGCATTAAAGCAAGTCCACCGCCAACTTCCAAGTCTTAACCTTGAAAATATCAATTGGGGGAAGTTGGAAATCCCTGTGAAATTTAAGCAGGAGCCCTTTAAGTTGAAACCATTGCCCATCGGTATGAAATACACATTCCTTAAAAATGGAAAATCGGTAATTATCAACGCTAAGCTTGCTCCTCAACAGAAAGAAACACTGCTAAAGGTAATAAATAAATGGTTAGAAGCCTTCACTTGGTCATGTCCCAAATTAACTAGAATAGATCCTAGGATATGCCAACATAAAATTTACACTAACCCCTCCATGAAGCCTTGAAGACAACCATAGAGGCAATTAAACCCTAAGCTGAAGCAAGTAGTTAAGGAAGAAATTGAATAGCTTCTCAAGGTTAGGTTCATATACCCCATTGCTGATAGCGAATGGGTTAGCCCCTTAGTTATTGTGCCTAAAAAGGGAGGCAAATGGAGGGTGTGCATAGATTTTAGGTAACTAAATATGGCAACATTCAAAGATCACTTTCCATTGCCATTTGTCGACCAAGTTTTAGATACTATTGCAAGACATTGCTATTACAGTTTTCTGGATGGATATATCAGATATAACCAAATACAAATAGCCCCAGAAGACCAAGCTAAGACTACGTTCACTAGTCCTTGGGGAATGTTCACATACAAATAGATGTTATTTGGCTTGTACAATGCCACTGCAACATTTCAACGACTAGTTCTAAGCATATTCCAATAGCCAATAGGGAATGGCGTGGAGGTCTTTATGGATGACTTCTCCACTTATGGAGCAAACTTTGATCAAGCCTTGGACCAATTGGAGCAAGTGTTAAAAAGATGTGTAGAAACTAATTTGAGGCTCAACTGGTAGAAAAGCCATTTGATGGTCCAAGAAGGCGTAGTACAGGCGTAGTACTAGGGCACAAAATCTCACACACAGGGATAGAGGTAGACCTTAAGAAAATCAAAATTATCCAAGGAATTACCTGTTAACCGGAAACTGTCAAAGATATTCGATCATTCCTTGGACATACTGGCTACTAGAGGATATTTATTGAGAACTTTTCAAAGGCTACCAAATCATTGGTGGAATTAACGAAAAAGGACATACCTTTTAAGTGGACGAGGGAATGCAAATTAGCTTTTCAAACTCTAAAATAGAAGCTAGTAGAAACACCCATTCTACAAGCTCCTGACTGGTCCAAACCATTCCATATCATGATTGACGCATCCAGCTATGCTTTAGGAGCTGTACTTACATAGTTAAATGACTAGAAGCATTCTTATTACATTCACTGTGCAAGTAGAAGTATCACTAGTGCACAACTTAAGTACACTACCATAGAGAAAGAATTAATGGTTGTAGTGTTTGCACTAGAAAAGTTTAGACGCTATGTATTGGGATATAAAGTATATATACATATAGATCATGGTGCAATAAGGTTTCTCATCATGAATAAGCCAATGGTAAGCCCTTGTATCATACAATGGCTTGTAATCTTACAAGAGTTCGATCTTACGATGATCGATTGTAAAGGCATTGAGAACATAGTTGCTGATCATTTATCTCGGTTGTGATGAGACAACAAAGAGGACGAGTATCCAATTTCTGATTATTTTCTTGATGAATTCCTCTTTGCTGGTGTAGTGAATAATCAATCACCCATGAAGACAAACTAGTACAGTAGCATTCTAACTTGTCTCCTCACCCAACAAATACCACAAGAGTTAAACCTTAAGAAGAAACAACAGTTTCTTTATTGAGCTAAGTACTTTATGGAAATCAATGGGCAACTTTACAAAGTGTGTCTTGATGGCTTGGTTCGATGGTGTGTTCCTGATATAGATCAACTACGAGTTCTCCAAGACACTCATGAGGGTCCTTGTGGGGATCATTATGCTAAGAGATGAACGACCATCAAGATCTTGCTTGCAGAATATTATTGGCCTACATTATTTCGGGATGCCCATAGTTTCATCCAATCTTGTGAGCACTGTTAATGTGATGGGGGAATGATTGCTAGAATGGAGGGTCCACAAAAATGGATTCAACTGTTAGAACCCTTCAACATTTTGGGGAATTGATTTTATGGGGCCGATTACACCAATGTCCAATGGAAAAGCTTATATTATTGTTGTCATTGATTAACTAACAAAATGGGCCGAAGCAGCTATTGTTAAAGATTGTACATCATCTACAACTACACGATTTGTTCAACAACAAATCATAAATAGGTTTGGTGTGCCGTGTGCAATGGTACACACTTCACAAGTGCAACTTTTCAGAAATTAATGCAACACTTAGGGGTTGAGAATAAATTAACTACACCATACCACCCCCAACTGAACAGTCAAGCAGAAGTCACCAACAGGGAGATTACGAAAATATTGACAAAAACCATTAGCAAGTTTAAATGAGACTGGAGCACTAAACTGAATGATGCTCTTTGGGCATACTACTCCACATGGAAACTCCCTACAGGCTACTCTCCCTATGAGTTAGTGTACAGTAAATTACCAACGCTTCCCATTCAAACTGAGCTCTGTACACTATCCACGCCATGTGACCTCAACCTTGACCTTACTCTAGCATAGAAACAACAGTTAGTAACCCTTAACTTGCTAGATAAAAATCGATTAGCTGCCCTGTCATCTAATGAATGGCATAAGGCCTTCAATAAACAACGTCATGACCTAAGAATTAGGAAAGTTAAATATTAGCCAGGAGATAAGGTTCTCTACTAGAATCCCACACATGTGCCACAATGTACTAAATTTCAAACACTGTGGAAAGGGCCTTATATTATTTATGCAACTTTTCCTTTAGGGGCCATGACAATATACAAACTTGAGAGCCTGGATAAGAAACTTTTGGTCAACGTGTAACAAACCAAACCTTTCCAGGAGCTTAGGATAGCTAGTACACATGCTACCTCTCTTAATGGACAACCCTGCTCACTATTTTGGATCTCCTCCTTCCACCTTAGTCATGGGGGAGATGGCCACCTATGCTAACCATTTTAGGCTCGCAGTTCTTTTTGAATTTTTGTTTTACACATTTTTGTTTTATACATTTTTTGTTTTACACATTCTTTCAACTTTTCTTATTTTTGTTTTACACCATCCTTCATGTTTTTATTGTTTCTTTGTTTTCTTGATTTACTTTTATTCATCATCTAATAAGTGCTCATGATGGTGGATTGAATTATATCATATTGATTGCTAATGTTTGGTTTTTACCTTTGAATTATGATGTTGATATTAAGGTATGGTTTTTTTGGTAAAATAGGTAATGAGTCCACACCATCCACTCATCCATACAACTCTATGGTCTCCTTTGGCTTAGAATTGTACAGTCCCCTTTTTCTAAGTAAACTTGTTAATGAATTGGTGGTTAGATATTTTTCAAACCAATGAAAGACTCAAAGGATGAAAAGGGTGTAACTTCAAGGGGATTCGATGCATTTGTGTTGGCCATTCTCTTGGGGTTCTTGGATGCTTATTTCTTGGGTTTTCCGCCATTCTGACATTGTTCAAAAATCAGGAAGCCAAGTGAATAAAAATAAGTCTTTGAATGGTGTGGTTCTCACGAAAAAAAAAAAAAAAAAAAGAATAAAAAAAAGAAAAGAAAGGAGAAAAGTGAGAATTCAAAGCACACCCCTTAGACATAATAAAGCAATATGGGCTACAAGCACTAGTTATGAAATTGGAAAAACATGTTACCCATGCCTGAAGGTTCCCTCTAACTAAGGCCCTTTCTAACTTCCTGCTTCTCCATCTCGCTCTTCTCAGAATGGTGGTGACTCTTTGTGGAAGCATTCTTGTTGCTTCAAGTGGATGGATTGGTCAAGTGTGTTGATGCGAGGTCACTAGATGTGGTTTGTTTGAGTCTATATTTGGGATGAGTTTTACTCAATCACATTAACCATAAAATACACAAGGGACTTTACACAACCTTGTTCTTGGGATTCCATTCCATTCTCTCCTCTCCATCTTTCTCCCCATTTTTCACCTCATTGCCGGTTCTATCATTAGTCCATTTCTGGGTTGATGCATTGTTTATCTTTGGTGAATTCTTGTAAGTAAGTTTTTAACTCTTGCTTCGAAATGACCTTCCTAGAGCCTACGGACTCTTTGGTTTGTGGGTTTATTAGGGCATAAAAGGGTTTATTAGTGCATAAAAGGCATGAGCCTACTTTGGGGAGGACCCATTGGCATTCCTTTTTTGGTGCAATTGTTAACTTCTTTTCCTTAAACATTTCCTACAATCAATCATTTCTTGTTTCATCCCCATCCATGACATCCATTTTATTAGTGTTGTCATTGTTATTTTTCCCATCTTTCTTGTTCCTCATATTTTTCCATCTTATAGCTACTGGAGGTTCACTCTTAGTCGTGGGGGCCCTGACACAAATTTTTCAATTTTTTCCATTTTACTATTCGCCTAACCCCTACACCTTAGATAGTCACTAGTATAAATCTCCGAACCAATTTCTGCCATAACCATAGCTCAGCCAATGAGCCTCATATCGAGGCAAGGTATCAACTACATTGTGGTTTATCTATCCTTGCTCATTTGTGACTGTGTTGTTTGTGCATATGGTGATCATACAAACAATGGACTGGGCTTGGAGGAAGCACTCAGGATCGACCGAAACTAGAGCATTTACGAAAGGAGCAAGTCCGGTGGCATGGCTATGGATAAACAACGAAAGGCGTAATCTCGACATTGGCAGCAACACACTCCATCTTCTCTCTCTCTCTCTCTTTCTCTTCAAACTACCAAATAAAGGCTTGGATATCATTTATGTACAAGTGTTCACCACAATGATCATGAACATTAATGTTGTAATATGCTTATTGATCCGTTCACTAGGCACGTTGAGTCTGTCATCCCATTCCACAGTTAGTTGTCAATTAGTCAATAATACCATACTTTCACAATATTTTGTAAGGAACTCAAGGACGAGTTTTCATTTAGTCGTGGGGGTATGATGAGAGCGGTTACTTGAACAGTTACTCTAGTAGTTATTCTAATTATTAGAGCAATTACTCTTGTGGTTAATCTAGTAGTTACTCTAATTATTAGAGTGGTTACTCTAGCGGTTACTCTAGTAGTTATTCTAATCATTAGAGTGGTTACTTTTGCAGTTATTCTAATTATTAAAGTGGTTACTTTAGTAGTTATTCTAATTATTAGAGCAGTTACTCTAATTATTAGAGTAGTTGCTCCCAAGTCTATAAATAAAGTGCCTATGGGCATAATTGAGAGAAGTATTTTAGCAGTCAAGTAGTGAAACTTTTGTAGTCTGTTTGAAAGTTAGAGTATTTTCCAAGTGCCTGCAGTAGGAGGTCTAAGTGTGGACAGATCTTTATTCAAGCATTGATGTACCTGAGCACACCATTGTGTTGGCAATAAAGATGAGCTCTTTGATTCATCCTTGCAGCACTTGAGATTTGTTTTCTTATGCATTTCTTTTATTTTATTTTCTTATGCATTTATTTTATTTTATTTTATGCACTTTAATTTATGTTATTAGCGTAGCAATTCATTTTCATCAATTAAGCAAATCATTAAATTACACAAGCATAACCACTTCAAGCATGTGTGTAATGCTTGGTAACCCAGTAACGATTAGCATTTGGTAATCCCAGTAGTGTTGCATTGGTTTAGGATGTGTACGGTAAGTGGGAACGGATGCTGGTGTTAGGATTAGTTAGAACTTAGTTAATGAGTAGTTAAGTTAAATGTGTCACTTAGTTACCTCTCTCCTTCCCTACTAGCGTAGGACATAAAAACATAAAAGCTATAAAAATCATATGCCTCAAGCTTACTTAACCATACAATTGTGACATACAAGTAAGCTTGGGAAGACAACGATCAATCAACTCATTCTTATTCCACAAGGGTGCATAAGCACTTAGTCCTTGGAATTCAATCGGATCGTGTGTGAAACACTCGTATTCGTATGGTTGAGCGTAGGGGTAGCTCGCTGCTCATCATTAGGAATTTGTCAAAATGCTTTAAATCACTCCTAATAATAAAATGCATATGTTGTAGGAAAAATCTAAACTTTTGAATGCCTTTGACTATAGCGAACAATTTCTTGTGAGTGCTATGATAGTTCTACTATGTCTCAGAGAACTTCTCGGATGCATACCTACAGATTCTAATGACTCTATCTTTCTCTTCCTTAAGTGCTACTTCCTAGAATTCATAAGATGCATTGGTTTCTAATATTAAAGTTCCATCTATGGATAACTGAAGCTAGGTAGCTATTTGCACTTTTCTTTTAGGTGTGAAATATTGTTTGTATATTTTTATGTCCATGGTTGAGGATTCTGACCAAGTTGTTTGTTTAGTAGCCTGTAATCTTTAGCCAGATGTTCATAGAATCTTGACATAATTAATACAACCTAGAAATCTTTGCAGCTATGTTTTATCCTTCAGTTCATTGGGAAACTTACTGATGAACTCAAGAATGTTGTTTTGGAGAGATATTGACCCTTGTGATATCTCTAGTCCTAAGAACTCTATGTTGTCTTTGGCAATAAGCATTTTTCTAGGAGACAAGATTAAACCATTTTTGTCTATGATGTCATAGAAGGCTTTAAGGTGCTCGAAGTGTTGTTGTGGGGTTTTGCTCATAATCAGAATGTCATCTATATATACCATGATAAAAAGATAAGATTCAAAAATTGAATCCATCATTTTCTAGAAAATTGAGGGGGTTGTTTTAATCCCAAAGGGTAGAATAATCCATTAATATAGACCACTTAGAACTATGAAGGTGGTTTTCCATCTATCTTGTTCGTCAACCTGGATTTGCCAGAAATCAGATTTCAAATCAAATTTTGAGTAAACATGTGTATGTAGTACTCTTTGGAATAGGTCATCATTACTTGGAATTGGGTATTGTACTGATTTAATGAGCTCATTTAAAGGCTTATAATTTATGACTAACCTTTTCTTCCCACACACCTATTCAACTCTTTTGTTGATGATGAGTTATCATTTTGTCGGCCGCGATATCGCATACGCAATATTGCAACCTAGACGCGATATCATGTAGGTGATATCACAACCTGTCTCCTCATCTATAAATAAGAGGTAGACAGATTTGAAGAGGGAGTCGAAAGTTCCTAGTTTTTAGTTTTTAACTTTAAGTGTTTAGTTTTAAGTAGTTCTTCTCTTAACCCTTTCCCCCCAATGCATTCCCGCAGTGTGGTGATTGTAATTGTACGACATCCTTATTCGAGTGTGACGTACTTGGACATGCACATGACCAGAAATAAAGATCAAAATTACTTCATCATTGCAGCATTCACTTAGTTTAATTATTTATTTAATTATTATTTACTACTTTCTTAGTTAACATCTCTTCATCCTAAACTCCTGTTAAACGCGAAATGAGTACGACTTGATTACGAGCATTTAAGTGTGACTACTTGGTAACCCAGTAGTGTACCTAGGATCTGCACTTGGCAATCCCAGTGGTAGTCATGCACGAGCTCCAAGATGTGTACAGATGATTGAGGAATGGATGCTCATCGCACTTAGGATAGCTTAGATTCTCTCTCACCCTCTCTCCCTTAACTTAGTTAATTTCATTTTCCATTACACCCAAGAGTAGCATTAGTATAGGAAAACATCATACACCTCATTCTGGACTAAACCATATGTGACAAAGTTAACAGTAGTTCAGATGGGAAGACAACAAACTATGACCTAAGGATAACTGTCTTGATACCAAAACTAGTCCGTCTGCGGAGTTCGACTAGATCGTGCGTGAAACACTCGTATTTGTATGGTTGAGTGTAGGGGTACCTTGTGACTCATCATTGGCACCATTGCCGGGGACGGTGCTAGTTATCTAGATCAATTATATCATACAAGGTCGCTGTATAGGAATTAACGATATATCTTTTACGAAGAAATAATTATAAAAAGTCATAGATAAATTCACACACAATTTCACAACCATGCCTCTCCTACAAGACTATAATAATGCCACATCTAATGAGGAAGTTCATTGGAGAATCAACGAACTATATGATAATGAAGATTGTAGTACGCAACCCAAGGTGGGGGTTTCTTATAAGCATAAACAAAGGCAACATTGTCCCAATGCACAAAAGCATAACTGACCCGATGACAATGAACCCCTACTGGCCACTACAAGTCTAACGAAAATACAAGAGGTTGTTTGAATCTCCCGTAGGCATCGTAAAGAGAGCTACCTACCCAAGCTTGATTTAAACAACTTTCCCAATTTCTTAGGAGGCTATGACTTAGATCCGCAACAACATTTACAAGCCTTCTACGATGCCTGTGCATGGAACAACATTGATAACGGTTGGCAAAAACTCAAGCTCTTTCCTATGACACTCGTTGGCCAAGCAAAAGTATGGTATAGATTATTAAAACCAAATTCAATACGACGTTGGCCAACAATGGTAGAACTCTTTAACGAAAAATATCAAACCTACGCAAGAGTGTTGGCCTTGAGGAAACAAATCCAAGAGTGGAAACAAGCACAACATGAACCCTTGGACATGGCCTTAGAAAGATATTATGCACTGTTAAACAACTGTCCAGGCCATGAGTTCTCCAAGGAAAGGCTAATGCACCATATCATTGATGGGCTTCATAATGCAACAAGAGAAACCCTAGGGATGTATGCCCAAGGTCAATTATACGAACTACGAACCCATCAATTCCAAGAGCTTATTAAGTGGGTAGCAAAATAAGAAGGAGAAATGGCTAGATGGGAGAGTGTTTAAAAACATCAACGGGACCAGAATCTCAAATTAACAAAGGTCCATAATCACAAAAAGGAGAAATCAACCTAGGATCTTTGCCAACACAATAATCACTAGAAGAAGTTGAGGCAAAGATCAATATGGTGTTGGAATGGACACATAAAAAGTGTGGAGAATTTATTAACATTATTGGAGATAGAGTTTTGACAACCCGAGAAGTAGGACAAAATATCATTAGGCATTCGGAAAGAAGGAATGAAGAAAATAAGAGCTCAACTGCCGATCATACATATGAATGCAACATTTGCCTATATGATTACCCTGAGGGTCAATGCCCAATCTTGTTACATTTATATGAGCATTGGGAAAGCACGTTACATCCAGAGTTCATATAGAAATACTATGTTCGATCATAGTGGTAACAATCCCAGTCATGGGGGAAACCATCCCTAAAGTGGAGACACCCTTCATATCATCCGAATTCAAATGCTTATCTAGTCCAATATCTGGTTTCCTCAACTAGGTCAGCATACTCTATCTCACCGCATTATCATTCTCCTCAATACTATCAGCCCATGCCTTCAACACAACCACTGCCTTGTGTACCTTACACTTCTTCTCAATTTCAACATTCTCATCCTTTCCCTCCTTCTACATCACCACCAATTGTTCTTGAAGTGTCTGCACCACAACAACAACCCACGAACGTTACTATGTAGGGTCTCTTCTTTCTACTTTCAAGGTTGCTAATTTAGCTTGCAACCTTTCCACTTCATTCTCTACATGTTTGGTTTTTATTTCTACCATTACAAGCTTGTCCTTTGTTGAAATTAGATCTAACTAAATTGTAGTGATATTGCTAGGGATATCAAAGAGATTTTGCATTACTTGGCCCATCTGTAGTAGTTGATCTAAGGGGTCTTCATGTTATGCTAGGGGCATGGACACACCAGCTATCATTTCTACATCTTTGGTTCTAATAATATCAGTCGATGACACAATGGAAACATTAAATAACTCCTTAATGTGATCTGTGATTGCCTTTGTTGCCCCTACTACATCTTCATGTTGCATCATCATAATCGTGGCTCCTTCTCCTATTTCTAGTATGACTTGAAAAGATGTAGCATTCCCAAAAATTTGTTGTGCCCAATCATCATCTTCTCTTACCTATAAAGATACTTGACCATTGATGGGTCCTATTGATACAACAAGTCTTATGGCATTGTCTCTTACTTTATATAATGCAGATGCTTCCCATGTTTCTCAATTAATGATTTCAACAATTTAGTGCAAATGACTCATAGAATGTTTGTAGTCTTGTTAAGCTAGTTGATGAGTGGTCAAGTACCCCTATACTCAACCATACAAATCACTAAGTGTTCACGCATGATTTGGTCAAATTCTGTGGACTCTATGTCTTTTGGTAGACTAGCCTCTAGGAAGTGAATTTAACCTAATAATCATTTGTTGTCTTCTGAATTACACTTGTGATGTACAAAGGTATGGTTAAGTATAATCAAGACATATGATTTTTATTATTTTATGTTTTATTTTATTGGTGCTTAAAATAGAGAAATGAAGTAATTTAATAGCTAATTTAATCTAACTAACTAATTAATCTCTAACTAATCTTAACATAAGTATCTGATCCCACTTTTCGTACACATCTTGAATGCATACAACACCACTAGGCTATCAAGCATTAAGCGCTGATGGGATTACCAAGTGTTGTATGTTATGCTTGAAGTGGTCATACTTATGTGTTTAATCTATTTAGGTTAATTACTTAATTAATTAATTGAAGTCTAGTTTAGCTTAATTAATTGCATAATTAATGAAAATAGTAAATGTAGAAGTAAATCATTAATCTATTCCAAGTGTTGTGAGGTTTGATCAAAAGGCTTGTTTTTATTGCCATTCACACTGGTGTTCTTAGGTACATCAATGCTTGAATAAGCATTCATACACTTTCGAACTCCTACTACGGGTGCTCAAAGAGATATTCTAA
This sequence comes from Gnetum montanum, assembly GCA_015680685.1. Taxonomy (NCBI): domain Eukaryota; kingdom Viridiplantae; phylum Streptophyta; class Gnetopsida; order Gnetales; family Gnetaceae; genus Gnetum; species Gnetum montanum. Next base: position 2,312,593 of record MNCI01038036.1, on the reverse strand, counting down.
CTTTTAAATGACAAAACTATAAGCACTCTACTACAACTATGACTTTTTCCTCCCATAAACATGGCTGGTGAGTGTGTATTTATAGACTTTATTGTGGAGCTATGTTGACGAGGCCTGATAAATGTAGCAAATGCTATGTCGATGGGGCCACATTAATGGGGACCCACTGATGAGGCCATGTCAATGGGGGCTCATCAATGTGACACTTTGATGCTTCATCATACCCTCATGATTGAATGAAAACTTGTCCTCAAGTTCCTTTACAAAATTAGGTAGGTATGGGATTATTGACTAACTCTTAACATAACAAACTGACATAACAAAATTGAGTGCTCAAGTGTACAAATCAACACAGTACAAAAATTTTGGTGTTCATGATACAAAATTGAATACTATGACATGACTATTCAAAATTGGATAGCACATCCTCTAAGGGCATGAAGGTGCTTGAGAAGATCAAATAGTCCTAGGTGTTGGAGGCTCCTGAGGTTTTGAAAGACCTTCGCCAGCTTCGGTTACATGTGGTGGTTAAGGTAACTGTGGCTATTCCACTACAGCTACAATCTTCAATGAAAGGTAAAAGACATTTAGCAATGCCTTCATCTTCTCCTCCTTACTCTAGGGATCATTCACAACACACACAACATTGCCAATGTGGTCTTGAATGGGGATATCCCATACAGGGCATTATTGAGAACAACTCCTTGATGTTGACAAACTAGGTAGTGAATTGTTTACGTTCGATATCGAACACCCTTATTGCATTCTCTAGCTTCTAGTAGTCATTCATTCTTTTGGCTAGGTTCTTGGTAGTAGATCTTTGATTAGTGTATTTTCCCTTAAGAACCTTGAGTTTAACGTTTGCCACCGTAAGCTTTTGCTTGGTGTCCTTATGGTGCTTAAACTCGACCTCGTACAACAAGTACAAGTTGGCCACCTACTTTTCCAATTTTGACCATAGTTGCCTGGTAGTTAACATAGGTTCGTGTACCAAAGATTGGCAAGCTCCATGTATTCCATCATTTCCTCTATTTGCAACTCATTTAGATGAATTTTTGCTTTATTGTATTAATTAATCTCATCAATGATGGGCTACCATAATTTACATCCTTATTGGAGTTGTTGGAGGATCTCATTCACCTTTGCCTTCACCACTTGAATATGTTTGTCATTTACTTCTTTTTGTAGGCCGACTTGGTCTCTGTAGTGATCCTTGACTCTTTTGAATTTGAGAGCCTTTGATTTCTAGGTCGCTACCTCTATTGTAGTCTTCTAGCGAAAGGCACAAACCTCCTCCATGAAGATGTTTCTATTCTCAGCGACCAATCTTCTTAATTCTATGTTTGGTCTGGATAGTTGCTCCTGCTATTAATGGATAAAATTGGTTAACTGTTATTTATGTGCATCAACATTTTATAGGCAATGGTTTTCTATGGTTAGCTTTACATTCTTTTGGAGGGTTAGATCCAAGGCCTTTTGAATCTTATGCTGGGTGGCCTTTGCCAAGGTTCGGTAGAACACTGCCATCTTCATCGCACCCTCAACCCCTTTTAGCCTAGTGTGAAGTTGTTAAAGAGCTTCATCTCTTGTTAATGTTGAGAAATGTAGGGTCGACAATTTTGGCTCTCAATTTAGCAACTTCAGTAGTCAATTTAGCAATTTATTCAGCTCCTTGACTATTTCGAGCTGCCCTTCCAAAATAATGTTCTTTCCCTTTGCCTCTAGCAGCTCTAACTAGGTTGTAGTTATACTATCTGAAAGATCAAAGATATTTGGAAGTGGTTGTGTAATTCCCACCAGTTAATCCAGCAATTTTTCATGTTGTGCTGCACTTAATTTACTACTTATGGTTCCTACGAATGTTTGCACATCTTTAAGTGCAATGATGTTTGGTAAAGATGCTGCAGGTGTATTAAGTGTTTTGATAATCCTGTCAGCAACCACGTCTACTACTATTTCTTATTCTTAGTGTTGCATCACCAATATTTTTGCCACCTCACCTTCCTCCAAGTGCACCGAGAAGGTCATGGCATTCCTAGAAATCTCTAGGAGTGGCTACTATTCTCACAGAGATACTGTTACCTCTTTGGCATTAGGATTTGACCTCATGAATAGCTGCATTCGTTGGGTAGAGAAAATGGATCCACCAACTCCCATTAGGCTGATTGATCAAGCCACCTCATTTAGGTGACTCATCGTTGGCTAGTACACAAATGGATCCACACCACTCATGCCTGCTCATTGCTCTTGCTTGCTCAAGAGCTATTCTCGGTACTCGTGCAATTGTTTGGGATATTGTAGCGATGTCTGACACAATGTTCTAAGTGTTAGGTGGATGTGGTGGCTACTGATCCTCTTCTTAAATAGTTGTTGCAGGTGTTTTTTCCTTCATCATCTCCACCCAATTAGTGGTTAGAGTGCATTAGACAACATCATTCATATAATGAACTATTCCTCCCCTTTGACATAGTTTTCTAATGAGGCATGGAAAAGGGAATGCCTTTTTTCCATGTTCATTCTTCTTAAACCGCTTCTTTATCTCTAGATAGATTAGCTGTGGAAGGTTGATGGGGAATCTTCCACTCAGAGCAGCATAATCATAGGCAAAAAAAGTAATAATCTTGCTAGGCCTCACCATGAGATTTAGGTAAAAGGCTGCAATCTTATAGTGGATTCTTTCTACCAATGTGGGTGTGCCATACTCCTTGTGGTTGACACCATAGCGCTGCTAAACCCATTCCTTTTTGATGTTGGGGTTTGTCTACATCGGAATTTGATTCACCCTAGTTTCAAGGAACCCAAATGCCTCAGCAATGGTTTGCACCGAGTAGGACACTAAAATGTCCTTGATGTTGGTCATTGAACTAGACTACTTGTTGTTCCAAAATAAAAATGTCTGTCCCATATACCACTCCCTGCTAGAAGTGATAATTGGCCACATGGGAGAGGTCTTTAGTTGGTCTTGTACCTCCTTAGGTGCTTGCTGCAGGAAAGAGGCAAAGTTTAACTTCTAAAGCACTATTTTCTAGACCTCCCTTGATCTCATTTAAGTTAGGCAGGCCTTCATCAAGGTCACCTCAAGGTTTGCTAGCTAAGATGGTGCCTCATCTTGGTAGGAATGTTCTATTGCTACTGCTGGTTCTAGAATCTAATGAATATATTCCACTTCAGCCTCTTTCCTAAGAGGTCCCATGGCATGGGTTGTAATTGATTCTTCTTGGGCCTGTTCTTGGCCCCTTACCATTCTTGGCCGTTTCTCCCTTGGTTGAGATGATCTTCCTTCCTACATGTGTTTACCTTTTGGTGCGATCTGCGGTCACAACACATTCATGGATTAGTAGATATAATATGTAACTTAGAATATTTAAATACTTTATCTCATTAGTTAGTTACACTTAGCTACGATTGGACCATGGTAGATTCATTATTTTATTCTTGTTTTATGAATTAATTTTTATTATAAGTGTCATTGGAGCTCATTGGAAGGGTTTAACTTTTGTAATTTGGTGTTTAAATTTTGATTTCTTAGTTAAACCTTTATGGGAGTTAGATAAGTAGTAAATTAACAGAGTAATGAGCTTATCTCGAGGAGCTACAAGATCAATGAACAGAGTGATTTGGATAAACGGTTAGGAAGTTATGGGGTTTGGAAGGTTCTAGGCTCTAAAAATTTGAAAAACTCCCTTGTTGTTTGTGAGTAAATGTGAAAATTTCTAAGGAAGGTTACGCATATTTATAGTATTTTTGTGTTATGTCGATAGGGCCATGTATATAGGGCCTCATATATGCATGGGCTTCATCAATGAGGCCCCGTTTATGAGGTCCATAAACAAAATTGTCAATTTTGAATATTTTGAAAAATACAAGGAATTTTTAAATGAATTTGGGTTCCATGGAGTGCCAGAAAAGCCAATAGTATGATGAAATCATTGAAGAGGGTCTTTGAAAGCTCAAAAATTTAAAAATTTTATTGAGAATGTGTGAATTGAAGAAAATATGTAAAGGAGCACATGGTGGGATGTAGAAGATGGATGTATGATAGATTCTAATTGCAATAATGCCTAAAGATAAGGTGCTTAATGAACCCAACCAAATGCAAGTGGATCCTTCCCATAGCAAGCTCATGCATTGTGTTCCCTTACATAACCTCAACTTAAGGATTATGCGGACCCCATAGGCGATTAATGGTTGATGGAAGTTAAGGACTAAAACATGGAAGATTTTACTAAAGAATTCAAGTACATTAGACAAAGACACCAAACAAAAACATGGACACCAGTAGTGAGGTGAGTTATGGGCAACATAGATGGATGATTGAGAGGGTGGAATGGAATTCTGAATTGAGGTCATAAAAAGTCCCTTGTGGATTTATGTTTAAATGACTTCAGAAGATCCATTCTTAGTCCAGACCAAAACCAACAACTTTTAGTGACTTCACATCGCCACTCTAAGACCAATCCATCCCCTTAAGACACAAGAGTGCTCCCACAGAACAACCATCATTCCTTAAGAAGAAGAAAAGTGAAGTAGGAAGTGAGAGAGGGCCTTAGTTGGAGGGGACCTTCAAGCATGGGTAACATGTCTTTCTAGTCCCATAACCTATGCTTGTAGCTTGTTTATATGTCTAAGGGATGTGCTTTGAATTTCCATCATGTTTAATTTTTTCTTTTATTTGTTATTTGTTAATTTTTTTTTAGAATTTTTGGATGGAAACCATACTATGCAAAGATTTATTTAACTTCTTATTATTGGTCGACATGGAACAGTAAGAAATCCATGAAAACACTTATAAATCCAAGTAAGTAGAAGAGTACAAAGAGTATTGAGTCCCCTTGAAGTCACACCTTGTGCAAACATTTGAATCCTTCCTAATTTTGGAAACTACCAAGGTCATAAATTTATTAAAAGTTTATTTAATGAAAGGGACCTCATACTTCCAAAACAAGAAAAACCATAAAGTTTGTGGATGATTGGACGATGTGGACTCACTACTTGTTCCATGAAAAAAAAACCATGTCTTAGCCATTGGTATAAAAATTCAAAAATAGAAACTAGACATTAGCAAATAAAACATTAAGCACAAACCACCATTAGTAATAGCTACAACATCACTGTGTCCTATTGGCACAAAGCATGTTTATTAACAAAAATTAGAAAAGCACATTAAAATAAAGTAAGATATATAAGAAAGTATAAAATATTCAAGAAAAATTTAAATGTACTAACGATGGTGTAAAATAGAAAAACGTTTTAAAATTAAAAATTTGTAAAATAAAAAAAATAGAAAAGCTGAGGAGCCATATATATGATTAGTATGGATGGCCATCTCCTCAATGATTGAGTTGGAAGGAGGAGATCTAAAAAATTGAGCATGGTTGTCCATCCATTGAGGTATTTGTTGCATTGCCTTACTTGGGCTTGTGAAAAGGCTTTATCTATTGGATGTTGACCAATTGCTTCTTGTTTGGGCTTTCAAGTTTGTATATGATCATGGCCCTAGAAAGAAAGGTTTCATCAATTATATAATGCCCCTTCCATAATGTTTGGAATTTGGTTTTTTGAGGAACATGTGTGGGGTTCTAATAGAGAACCTTATCTCTTGATTGAAATTTCCCTTTCTGTATTCTAAGGTCATGATGTTGTTTGTTGAATGCCTTCTGTACTTCATTCAAGGATAGGGCTACTAATCGATTTTTTTCTAGCACATTTAAGTTGATCAATCTTTCTTTTTGTGCCAAACTTAGGTCAAGGTCTAGGTCACAGGAGGTTGAAAGTGTATGGAGCTTAGATTGAATTGGGAGCATTAGGAATTGTCCGTACATTAGCTCATAAGAAGAGTAGCCAATAGGAAGTTTCCATGTTGAGTGGTAGGCCCAAAGGGCATCATTGAGTTTTGTGCTCTAGTATCTCATATATTTGCTAATAGTTCTTATTAGAATCTTTGTGATCTCCTTGTTAGTCACCTCTACTTGACTATTGGCTTGGGGATGATAGGGTGTTCTTAATTTATGTTCAACCCTCAAGCATTCAATAAGTTTTTGAAAAGTAGCACATGTAAAATGGGTTTTGTTGTTAGAAATTAATGCATGTGGCATCCCAAACCTATTCACAACATTTTGTTATACAAATTGAATAGCAGTGGATGATGTACAGTCAGTGATGGCTGCTGCTTCTACCCATTTGGTATAGTAGTCAACGACAATGATTATATATGCCTTCTCGTTGGACATGGGTGTGATGGAACCCATGAAATCTATGCCCCATATGTCAAAGGATTCTAGTGGTTGAATCCACTGTTGAGGACCCTCTATAAGTTCGGTAATACCACCATCTCATTGACAACACTCATAGGATCAAATATATTGGTGGGCATCCCTAAAGATTGTGGGCCAATAGTACCCTACAATCAAGATTTTAATGGCCACATGTCTCCTAGCATAGTGGCCCCCCACAAGGATCCCCCCCACAAGGATCCTCATGAGCATCCTAGAGACTATGCAATTGATCTACATTAGGTACAGACCAATGAACTAGGCCATCAACACGTGCTTTGTAAAGATGTCCATTGATTTCCATGAAGTACTTAGCTCGATGAAGAAATTGTTATTTCTTCCTGTAGTTTAGATCTTGTGGCATCTCTTGAGTGAGAAGATAAGTGAGGATTGCATGATACCATTTTGGTTTTGTGGGAATTTATTCATTTATTGCACTAGCAAAGAGGTGTTCATTAGAAAATAGATCAGATAGTGAGCTTTCCTCCTCTTTGTTATCCCATCGTAATCGAGACAAGTGGTTAGCGACCACATTTTTAGTTTTCTTTCGATCTACCATTGTGAGATAAAATTTCTATAAGATGACCAGCTACTATATAAAATGGGGGCTCACTGTTGGCTTGTTCATGAGGAAGTGAATGGCATTGTGCTCCGTGTGCACAAACACTTTATATCCAAGCACATAGTGCTTGAACTTCTCTAGAGTAAACACCTCTACCATCAATTCTTTTTCTATAGTGGTGTAGTTCAATTGTGCACCCATAATGCTTTGAGTTGCACAGAGAATGTAATATGGATGTTTCTTATCATCCAACTGTGTAAGAATGGCTTCCAAGGCATAATTAGATGCATCCGTCATGATATGGAATGGTCTAGAATAGTTAGGTGCTTATAGAATTGCATTCTCTACAAGCTTCTGCTTGAGGCTCTGGAATGCATTTTTGCATTCCTTGGTCTAGATGAAGGGAGCATCTTTCTTTGTTAGCTCAACCAATAGTTTCGCGATCTTAGAGAAATTTTCTATAAATCACCAATAGTAGCCACTGTGTCCAAGGAATGATCAAACATCTTTAATTGTTTCTGGTTGGCAAGTGATTCCTTGAATGACCCTTATCTTTTTGGAGGCTACCTCAATCCCTTCTTGTGAAATTCTATTCCCTAGTACAATGCCTTCTTGGACCATGAGATGGCTCTTTTGCCAATTGAGCTATAGATTTATTTTTACACATCATTTTAGTACTTGTTTAAGGCTATCCAAGGCTTTCTCAAATGTACTGTCATAAGTGGAGAAGTCATCCATAAAGACTTTCACTCTGCTACTGATTTGCTATTGAAAGATGCTTAAGACCAGGCATTGGAAAGTGGTAGGAGCATTGCATAGACTAAAAGGCATCTTGTGATATACAAAGGTTTCCCAAGGACTTGTAAATGTTATTTTGGCTTAATCCTTTAGCATGATCTGGATTTGGTCATAGCCACTATAACCATCCAAAAAATTGCAATAGCAATGGTCGGATATGGTATCTAATACTTGATCAACAAATGATAATAGAAAATGATCTTTGAATGTTGCCATATTTAATAGCCTGAAATTAATACAAACCTACCATTTGACACCTTCCTTTGGCACTATCATGAGTGGGCTGACCCACTCACTATCTACAATGGGGTAGATGAACCCTACCTTAAGGAGTCTCTCAATCTCCTCTTTAATGATTTGCTTCAATTTTGGATTTAACCACCATTGTGGTTGCCGCCTTGGGTTCATGGATGAATTTGTGTAAATGTGGTGGTGGCATATCCATGGATCAATTCTAGTGAGTTTAGGCTATGACCAAGCAAAGGCTATTGGCCATTTATTGACCATTTCCAATAGTTTTACTTTATATTCAGGAGCAAGTTTGAAATTAAGTATAATTGGCTTACCATTTTTTAAGAATGCATATTCTAGGCCACTAGGTAGAGTTTTTAACTCTAGGGGCTCTTTTTTTAAAATTCTCAAAGATCTCCAACTCTCCCTAATTGGTATCATCGGTTTCATTATCAGAGAGTTTGTGATGAACTTGCTTAAGTTCATCCATGCCTATGACATAAGCACATGTTAGGCTCTTAGTAGGTTCCATGCATATTGTGTTATTGTTATAATCAGTGGTCAACCACTAGGTGCCCTCTTTTTTTGTGGCTATTGGGTATAGATACCTCTAAATATCTACTTCATGTGCACACTAGTTACATGCAAAAATAGATGCTCATTTCATGGACTAGAGTTTCTGCATGCAATTACACCCTATGTCATTGTACGCGATGCATGGAACTTGTTTCTTCTCGATCTTTCCAAATGCATTTTCCTTAGATATCTCTAGGAAAAGATCTCTGATGCCCATTCCTGCATCAATAGTGCTTAGCCATGTCCTTCCCATAATGATTAAGAAGTCTCCCTTATAGTTCTCAACCTTGATCACTAGGAAATTGACAGGATAAGATCACCCACAAACAATGGTCATAATGTCTTTGACCAGTCCCAATGGAATAGTGATGGATTGGTCTACCAATTTCAATATGATATTGCTCTTCTTGAGAGGTGACAAGTTTCAAGTAGTATACATCTCATAAGAGAACAAGTTCACATTGGAACCTGAATCAAGAAGAGCTTTACATAGTTCATTCCCAACAATTTGTAAATAGATAAGAGGACTTTCAAGATCAAGTAATTTTCTAGGAAGGTTGCTTGCTTGGATCTAATCAAATACAACATGAATGAGCATAATAGTATGGATTTTGGGTGGCATTTGATTTGAAGGGGACCCAATCCAATGGTTTATAAAGGATCATGTAGGAGGAGGGTGGCTAGTCACCTAAGTGTGTGAGGGCTTAGTAGGGTTGTTGGTTTAGAAGAATGGTCTTTTATGAGCATGAGGTTATGAACCCCTTAGTTGATGAACCAGTTGTAGATAGATAGCCTTGGTAGTGTTGCGTTGTTGCAGCTAAGATAGAAGTTCACCTTGCATAGATGGAGCAGGTGGTAGCTATGTTGAGGATGGAGGAATAGGTTCAAGAATAGGAGAAGGATAAGAATAAAATGTGGTATCCCTCTTGGAATGTGAAGAATGAGCTCTGTAGTATTCAAGAGGGTAGTAGTGATGTTGGAAAGAAAAAACATGACTGGAAGAGTCACGTGGAGACAGGGGATGCTGAACATAATACCCACATGGATCTAGTTGCCTGTAAGTGTACTGCTACCTTGTTGGTGGCATCTCCCATGAATGTGGTTGGTGCCACTATTGATATTACTCATATGGTTGTGGTGGAGTTCCACTTGGATAATATTGTTGTTGCTCATAAAACTATCTAGGATTACCTTAAGGATAAGGTAATCTTTTGGGTGTTTGTCTTTTTTGCTAGTCGTGGATTCAGAGCATACATCCTAAACTCCTGTAAGTGTGACATGATGGGGCAACATCCCTTAGGATGTTAATATTGACAGATCTCACACCCACCACCATCATTTGATTCAATTTCTGTAACTTCATCTACTACGGCAATCTTGCCCTTACCCCTTTGGTAGGCACGTTTAGCTTCTTTCCACCTCCTATGATTATAATCACTACTCTGCTCTCTTGATTCTTCGGTGATTTTTAGAGTAGTTTGGAATTTTTCATCCAATGAATCCCACATTTTGTCTACCTTGGCTAAAATTTCAGATATAGATTTTTGAATTAGCAAGGTCATTCTGTCCACCACCTCATCAAGAGGTGACTCTTCCTCATTGTCACAAAATTAGACCTTCCTCTTTTTGATGGAGGGATCCTTGTTGTATTCTTCAGCACTTTCTGGTTTTCTTAACTCTCCTTCTTCTTTTGCTACTTACTTAATTAGCCTTTGAATCTAATGGGCTTGGAGTTTTGATAGTCTCCCTTGGGAATAGACCCTTAGAGTTCTTATTTCCAATCTAAGTCCATCTATGATATGGTGAAGTTGTTTCTGCTGAGAATAACCATGGCCAAGGCATCGGTGTATAAGAGAATAGTATCTACCCATGGCGACATTGAAGGGTTCATGGTTTTCTTGCTTCCATCCTTGCATCTACCTTCTCAGATTAGACACTTTGGAGTATGTCTAATACTTATCATTAAATAACTCTAGCATTGTACTCCACCTAGGGATGGATTCTAGCTCCAAGGACTGGTATCGACTTTTTGCTTCCTTGATGAGTGGCATGGGAAATAGCTTTAATTTTTGCCAATAATTTTCAATATTTTGTACTGCACAAGCATCATGAGAAGCTTGAATATGTGTTTGTACATCAGAGTTATATCCCCCCTCAAATATGGGAATATTATTCATATCAAGTTGTCTGATTCAACTATCTTTCACATGCTTGGTTGGAGTTTTTACAGCCTTTGCAGTATTTAGCATGCTTCGAGTTGCTAGCAAAGGCTCATCATCATCATTATTTCGATAACATTGATGATGTCCTTTGCTATTCCTTAATTCATGGTTGGCTTGTTAATCATCATTGTTGTCCTGCTATTCCCCTTCATCACGATTGCCGTTTCCGCAACGTTTGCTAGAACTAGAAGAGGAAGAAAAAGATGTAGATGAAGAGGGAGGAGCACTACCACCACCATGGTGTTTTCCAACTCCTCTATGGTTGTCACGACCACGTTCATTAGTTTTCTTGTCATCTTGATGCTTGTTTGAGCCCTTGCTTTTACTTCCATTTTTACATAAACATGGATTGTTGATAATGGACTACAGATTCATGGTTGCATCCCTATCATCAATAATAAGGGGTGGAGAATTGTTATGTTGAGAATTCCTAGAGGGATGATCCTCATTGTCATTTTGGTTAAGTAGGAATAAGGGATTGGTGAACTATTTTCCCTTCATAATCTTATGGTGATGCTCTTGAAGTTGATCTTTCCTGCATTGTGTTTTAATGGGATAGTAGTCTTGGTAGTCGTAATCATGTGCAACATACTCCTCTTAAAGATCCTAGATGCCCAACCTTCTAAGATTTTGAAGTAGCATCCTAGGCATAGATCGATTAAGAGGCATTACAATGTTGCCTTCCATGTCTCACCATCATAATTGTTCATCTTGATGTAGGATGAAGGTGAAGTTAGGCACATACTCATCTAGATGAGTATACACCACCTTACATTCTTGAGGGACCAGTAGCTTAGTATCATTGTGCCTGTGAGAAGAAGAAATTTTACAATACAAATAAAATATCAATGTTCTTATGTGATTATATTTGTTGTGAGAATGATTTTGACCTTAGGGTTCATCCAACACTGTTAATGATGTTCATTAAACCTAGATAGCACATGTTTCAAACAAAAGTATTCCTTGGAAATGGTGCCAATGATGAGTGATCAAGTACCCCTACACTCAACCATATGAATCACTAAGTGTTCACACGCGATTTGGTAGAATTCTATGAACTCTATGTCTTCCAGTACACTAGCCTCTAGGAAGTGAACTTGTCCTAATAGTCATTTGTTGTCTTCCTAATTACACTTTTGATGTACAAAGGTATGGATAAGTGTACTTGAGGCACATGATTTTTATTATTTTATGTTTTATGTTCTTGATGCTTAAAATAGAAAAATGAAGTAATTGAATAGCTAATTTAATCTAACTAATTAATTAATCTATAACTAATCCTAACATAAGTATCCTGTCCCACTTTCCATACACATCTTGAATCTATACAACATTGCTGGGCTACCAAGTGTTAAGCGGTGCTGGGATTACCAAGTGTTGTATGTTTTGCTTGAAGTTATCATACTTGTGTGTTTAATCTATTTAGCTTAATTACTTAATTAATCAATTGAAGTCTAGTTTAGCTTAATTAATGAAAATAGTAAATTTAGAAGTAAATCATTAATATATTCCAAGTGCTTCAAGATTTGATCAAAAGGCTCATCTTTATTTTTGTTTACACTAGTGTGCATAGGTATATTAGTGCTTGAAGAAAGATATGTATACTTTTGAACTCTTATTACAAGCACTTAGAGAAATATTCTGACTCTCAAATAATAAAATTGCAAGAGCTCTACTACAACTATAACTTTTTCCTCCCATAAACATGGCTGGTGAGCACATATTTATAGACTTTGTTGTGAAGCTATGTTGATAGGGCCCCATAAACATAGCAAATGCCACATTGATCTCGCCCCATTGATGAGGTCATGTCAATGGGGGCCCATTGATGTGACACTTTGATGCTTCATGATTGGTGGAGCACTCTAGTCAGGCCTCTCACTATCTGGTGTTGACTCACTGGGTCCTACTTTCTCTTGTTTTGTTGCTGGAATATTGTCTATTGGTGTTGATCCTACTACTCCCTCAATGCCTGCTGGCTTGTCTAGCTAATCTTTCTTTGGTGATACTAGCTTGGACATCTTAGCATATATGATTCTTGGCTTTATGTAAGACATAATTTGTATATCCCAGAATCTTGACTTGCTTGCATAATCTTTTGATCAGGCAAGGGAATGATAATGTGAGTTTCCTTGCCTTCTTCTCTTCAAACCTTCTTTGAATTTGTAAGAATAATAAATGAGTTAGATTTACATTGAATTTCCCTATAAGAATAACACTTCTTGTTGTAGCATAGGTGGAAATTCTATTTAGTCTCTTAGTAAGAAAGATGTGATAGGTTCCTATCCTGAAGTATATCTTTTCCTTGGTAGATAGTTCATTGTATTCTTTGTCTTCTTTGCCATATGCTCTATATAGCCATAATTTCTTTACCTTAGTGTCCTATTTGGTAGAGATCTATGCAATATTTGCTCTAACATTAGGAATGATAAGTGCATTAATGATGCCTTCCACTGAGTAAGGTACAAAGAATCCAATTTTTACTATGGCATAATCCTATTTATTCTTCCAGAACTAGTATATCTCTTTTAAGTACCATTATCTATTGCATGATAAAGTTGGCCATAGAGGTGAGGCTTAGAGTTGTGTTCAGACATTCTTGGGTGCAAATTCCATGAATGGTCCAAAGTTGAGTTACATGATAATTGTGGACATGGTTGATTTTTCTAAAATTGCCTAGAGACATTCTGCTGAGAGCGTGAGGTGCTATCCTTGCAATGGAGCTGGTGATGCTTCACTCTGAACCTGTGTAGAGCATTTGGTTCTAGGTGTTTCTTGATGGATGTTGAAGGATTGGGCCTTCTAGTTTGCTCATGGAGTTTGTTCTCCACCTTGTCCTCTGCCTTGGCCTCTTGGTCTTTTACTTCCTTACTATGAAGGTTTTTTTACTACAGGTCTTTTGGAAGCCATTTACAATCATTAAGAATTCATTTGAGATAACCCAAAGGTTTCAAATAGGTTCTTAATGGTTCATGGTTCTTTCTCAAGCTCTTGGTTTTGATCCAGTTTTCATGCTTATTATTATTTATAGCTTCATTATGATTGTAGAGTTAGAAAAAATTCATTTTTTTTTGTATTCTTTACTTGTTAAGACTTCTCATAGTTATTGTTTCCTTGTTTATTGTGTAACTAGATGGTTGGCTAGGAGAATCAGTTAGGTTTATTAGCTTTTATCCAATTAATTGATTAAAATATGCTTATTTGTCCTTATTCTTACCCTTACTCTACTCTTTTGAAATTAGAGAAATTTGGTCCAATTAAACTTAGTTACACGTATCACTCTCCCCCATGACTAAATTGGTTACTCCATGATTAAAAATGTTTAAAGATTAATCAAATTGGAACTATAGTAAGAGAGTTATGGGACTAGGAAGTTTGGTGTCTAGAAGGTTTGGAAAACTACATGAATTCCCCTAGCTATAAATAAAAAGAATGACAAATTTCCCAACTCCCATGCATATATATAGGTAGTTTATATCAAATAAATCATAGATATGACATCATAGTTGCAATGTATTAGGGCCTAATACATCATTTGGAAGATGTAGAGGTGGTGTGGAGGGTTTTTGATCATAGATGAAGCTTAGAATATTAAAATTTGGCATTGGAATCTTTTGAAAGAAGAATCCATGGCAAAGAATATTAATGAGATATAGGATATGGTGGTAGTGATTGCCAAAGTATGATTAGTTGATGAAAATGTAGAAAAGTGAAAATTGATGGTTTAGGTGTCTCAAAGGTACATGATGATGTGGAATTGGTTGTTAGGTATAAAGCACAAGAGTTATACAAATGGGTCCTTCCCAAAGCAGACTTCATCCCTTAGTGCCTTTAAATAACCACACCTACAGGTGTTCGTAGGCACTTAAGGAGTTGAACGTAAAACATACCTATCTTACAACACATACATGTTAGTATCACTTGAAAGAGAAAATAACACTATATTATATAAAACCATTGAATTATGATTATATATAACAGTTAGGTGGAATGAAAGTAGAAAGGATTGTAGAAATTGGGACGTGAGGTGTCTTACCATAGGCATAATGAATTTGTTTTTATGATATGTATGGTTAAAGTAATCATTAGACTTTTCGTCTAAGAGCCAAACCAAGTTCATACCACTTACTAGTGACATCGCATTGCATCATCCCAAAACTAACAACTACAAAACTATCATTGCTACAAGAAGTATTAACACTTGGCAATGAAGTTCAAAGAAGTTGTTTATTAATAGTACACTTAATTTTTTAGATTTCTAAGAAGCCACCTACCTTCAAGCATGGGTAACATTTCTTTCTAGTAAGACCCCTAGAAATTTTTTATTTTATGCATTTATTATATTTTTACTATGTCAACCTTACCAAAGGACTATCTTTAGGCATGGGTAACATGTCTTTTCAGTGACATGGTAAGGTAACACTTATTTTATACATTCATTTTTCATTAGAACTCAAGTAAATAATACAATCTTAACAGTAGGAAAGACTTATAGTAGTAGCCTTAGAGAATCCACAAATCTCCTTGATGTCACATCCTTTTCATTCCTACTTGGTTCTTTTTCTTTTCTATCTAGGAATAATGATCACAAATTTATTTTAGTTTTATTGTAAAGGGAATATCATTATGGCCATGGTAAGAACCTCTTATTATTAGAAGTCAGTGGATAAATGATGTCATCTCAATGTATATAGAATCAGTCATTCAATGTTTTGATATTATAGAGTTGAATTCTAATAATTGGACTACATCTTATTTTGTTCCTATGTGCTTTATTTGAGGAATTAAGCAAAAGTATGTACATACAAACTAAGAAGAATTTAGAAAAAGTAGTAAGAATGGGAAAAATATAAAGAATAAAACAATGTGAAAGAACAAGAAAACATATAAAGAATTGGGAAGATAGTAAAAAATAGAAAATGATAAAAAATGTAAAAAATATAAAAGAATGAAAGGGGTATTAAAGAATGTGAAAAGGTAGTAAGAATTAAAAAAGGTTCAATGCCTAAGAGTCTCACTAGACACCCCCATGACTATTATTAAACATATTTATCTAGAAGATGGAACGAGTTGAAGATGGTTTGGTAAATAAGGTAGAATTCATAGAGGAATTGGAATGTTCTTAGAATGGTTTAACTTGTTGCATATTAAGAAAGATAAGCTTTTGTGGATTAGTTGGATGGTAACTATGCATGGCTCTTAAGTGGTAAGTTGCATGGACAATATTGGATCCTTCCTAAAGGGTTTGGAATTTAGTTCTATGTAGAACATGGTTGGAATTATATTAAAGGACTCTATTGCCAAGCTTAATCGATACTTGTCTTATGTTTGCATCATGTCTACATTTGGAGTATTTCTTGTGAACCTCATTGCTTATGAATGCTATAAGTCAGTTTTCATCTAAAAGGTTAAGGTTCATGAGGTGCTCCTTCTGGGTTGAGTGTAGGTTTGGGTCAAGTACATTGGTAGTAGCTATTGTTTTAAGCTTTGCTTAGATTGGTAGGATTAGAAGTTTTCCCTAGATTAGTTTATAGGGGGAGTACCCAATAGGGAGTTTCCATGTGGACCTATATTCCCATAGAGCATTGTTCAACTTAGTGCTCCAATCCTTTCAAAATCAACTAACAATTTGAGTTAATATTCATGTGAGTTTCATACTGGTTACTTCTACTTAGTCATTAGCTTGGGGATGATATGGTGTTGTTAATTTATGATTAACCCCAAGGTGTTGCATCACCTTCTTGAATGTAGCTCTTGTGAAGTGTGTTTCGTTATCAAATTTTAATATTTTAGGTACTCCAAATAGATTTACCACATGTTGGAAGAATTTGGTGGTTGTTGTAGTTGTACAATCTCTAACAGTAGTCGCTTTTGCCCACTTGGTGTAATAATCAATAGAAACTATGATGTAAGATTTCCCATTTGACATTGGTATGATGAACCACATGAAATCAATTCCCAAGACATCGAACAACTCCAATGACTGTATCCATTTTTTTGGACCTTCATTTCTAGTCGTTGATCCTTTGTCACATTGACATGTTTCACAAGATTGGGTGAATTGATGTGCATTCCTGAATATGGTAGGCCAAAAATAGCCTGCCATCATCAACTTTAGTGTTATTTAGTGTCTTGTGTAGTAACCACTACATGGTCCCTCATGTGCATCTTGTAGAGTTCTTTGTTAACTCTCTTCTGGAATGCATCATCTCACTAGTCCATCAGCACGTATCTTGTAAACATTCCCATTAATTTCCATATACCGTTTAACTCAGTGAAGGAATTGTTCCTTTTGTTTCTTATTTCACTTAATAGGAAACTCTTGTGGAGCGAGGTAAGTCATGTAATTAGTAGTCCATGAATTTTCCATTGAGTTGATAGCCATTATTATTCTTGTAAAGAAATTTTCATTAGAAAATTGGTCTAATAATGTTTCATTCTATTCTTGTGATTCCCATCTTAGTCTTGACAAATGATCGGCTATAACATTTTTAGTGCCCTTTTTGTCTATCATAGTGATGTCAAACTCCTATAATATCACAAGCCATTATATCACCCTTGGACTAACTGTTGGTTTATTCATCAGAAATCAAATGGCACTATGATCTATGTGGACATAAATAGGATACCTGAGCACATAATTTTTTAACTTTTCAAGTGCATACACCAGTATCATAAGTTCCTTTTCTATAGTAGTGTAATTAAGTTGTGCTTTGGTGATGCTTTGACAAGTGCAGTATATGTAGTAGGGTCGTTTTTGTCATTTTTGATCATTTAGTTAAGTAAGTACTACTCCTAGTGCATAGTTTAAAGCATTTGTTATAATGTGGAAGGGCTAGGACCAATCCAAAGCTCGAAGGATTAGTGTTTCGATTAGCTTCTATTTTAATGTCTCAAATGCCTTCTCACACTATTCTATCCATTGGAGTGATGCATCTTTCTTTGTAAGTTCTACTAGCAACTTTGCTATCTTTGAAAAATTCTCAATAAACCTTTTGTAATATTCTGTATGGCCAAGGAATGATCTAACATCCTTAACAATTTGTTGTCGTTAGATGATATTTTAAATGATTCTTATCTTGTCAGGATCTTCCTCTATTCCTTTTTTGAGATATTTTATGTTCCAAAACAATATCATCGTGGACCATTAAATGGCTTTTTTTGCTAATTGAGCTTTAGATTAGTTTCAACACATCTTTTTAGAACCTACTCTAGTCATTCCAAGGTTTATTTAATGTCTAGCCCATATGTAAAATATCATCAATGAATACTTCGACTCAATTGCCAATCTATTTTTGGAAGATACTTATTATAAGTCTTTATAAGGTAGTGGGGACATTACATAAGCCAAAATTCATTTGCTTGTAGGAAAACATCCCTCATGGAATGGTGAATGTAGTATTTTCTTGATCTTTTGGTTCAATGCCAATTTGGTTATACCTACTGTACTCATTTAGGATATGGTAGTATTGATGTCCTGCAATAGTATCAAGGACTTGGTCAAAAAATGGTAAAGGTTAGTGGTCCTTGAACGTCACTAAATTCAACAACTGAAAGTCAATGTAGACCCTTGACTTGCCACCTTTCTTCAAGATAATAACTAAGGGATTGACCCATTCACTATTTACTGTTGGATAGATGAACCCTACTTTTAAGAGTTTTTCCAATTCCTATTTGACTACTTCTTTGAGTTTAGGATTCAATCTTCTTTGATCTTGGTGGTGAGATTTGATAGTTAGATATGTATAGATTTAGTATTGGCATATGCGTAGATCTATACTTGTTATTTCATTATAGGACCATGCAAATGCTATTGGCAATTTATTTACCACTTTCAGTAGTCTTCTCTTTTGCTCTTGATCAAGATTAACATTTATAATTATTGGTTTCTTATTATTTAGAAGAGCATACTTTAATACATCTGGTAGATTTTTTAGCTCTAAAGGTTCTGGTTCATACTTATGTTGAATCTTTAACTATTCCCATTCAATGTCTTCTTCTTCATATGATTGTACATAGGAATGTTTCCTTCTTAACTATTCTAGGTTTCTTCAACATAAGCACTTATAATTTTATTCAATGGTTTCATGAACATATCAAACTCTATCTCTTTTTTAGTAATCAACCATTAGGTGCCTTCTTGTTTGGTGGCTATTGTTTATAGGCATTGTTACACACACATATCTTCTATACATGATTGCATGTTGCATTGGCTTTTTGTTTTATTGTCCAAATTTTTTGTAGACAATTGCACCTATTATTACTGTATGCGATACATGGGACCTGATGTCTTTGTATGGTTCCTGCTTCATCTTCCTTGAAGATTTTCAATGACAAGTCTTTGATCCCTAGCTTAGCATTCATAGTGCTAAGCCATTCTCTTTCCATAATGATAGGAAATTCCTTTTTTTTCCCTACGTGTATGGCAAGAAAATCAGTAGGCCACTCATGCTAGTGATGACATCCTCCACTTGTTCAAGTGGAATAGTGATTGAATGATCCTCAAGCTCTAGTTGAATATTACTCTTCTTTAGTGGAGGAAGATTCCAAGCTTTGTACATGTCTTGCAAAATCAAATTTACTCCTTACCAAGAATCTAGTAGAGCCTTGCATGGTTTGTGTTTTGCTATTTGGAGATATATTAAGGGACTTCTTGGATATGTTCTCTTTTTGGGAAGTGCTCTTGCCTTGATCCAATGCATTATAGTTTCAGTGAGCATGATAGTAGTTAAATTCAAATTTGTAGAATGTGGAAGCTTGGTGTTTTTTTGAGGAGCATGTGTAGATGGGATTAATGTAGGTAAATTTTCCATCCTTTGAATCTTTTCTAGACTTGTTCTAAAAAATGAACATTTCCTTGATCTAGGTTCATTTACCATCACATCCTCTTATATGTTGACTACCCTAGTAATACTCTTTTTCTACAGTTGTGTTGACAATTCTCCTTACATAACCAGTGGCAACACTAGTGGTAGGGAGTTAGGAGATTGGATTGATAAACCAACTATTGGTTGATGTACATAAGAATTGAGCTCCATTCATGATGTAGTGGATCTATGATACTTTGGTAAATAATATTGAGAGGAGTTATGGACTGAAGCATTTCCCAGAGAGATTAGATGTTGAACATACTATCCACAAGGGTTCGGTTTCTTATATTAATATTGTTGGCTTGTTGGTAGCATTCCTTATGCTTGTGGTTTTTGCCACTACTATTGATATTGCTCTTGTGGTTAAGGGTAGGCTTCACTTGGATAGTATGATAGTTGGTAAGGTTGTTGGAAGTTACCCTATAGGTAGGGTACTCCTCTTGACATCTATTTCTTAACAAATCTTGGGCTGAGGACATATGCGTTAGACTCTTGTAAGTGGACCATAATAGGGCAACATCCCTTAAGATGTTCATATTGGCATACTTTACATTCTTCTTCATCTTTCGAACTAGAGTCTGTGAACCGATTAATTGCAGCAACTTTTCCTTTATGTTTGTAGTTTTCTCATTCGTTATCTCTTCTTTTCTTCCTTTCTTTATTTTTTCTCAGGGGTTATTCAATCTTTTCTCCTACTATCTTGAGTGTAGTAGTAAATTTTTCATCTAATGAATCTCACATTTTCTATCTATTTTTCACAATGTCATTGATTGATTTTTGGATGGGTAGAGTCTTCTTTTGGATGGCATCCTCTAAAGTTTCTTCTTCTTGTCTTTCCCACATTCTCACATCCTTGTTTCTCATTGTGGGATCTTGATTGTACTCTTTTGTTGATTCTCTTTTCTTTAATTCTCCTTCCTCTTTGGAAACCTAGTCTATAAGTCTTTGGATTTGATGGGTTGTCATTTTTGATAATCTACCTTGGGCATATACTCCAAGAGTTTCTCTTGTCTTTTTTTCATAGCCCATCAATAATGTATCATAGTTTCTCTCTTTATGAAAAATTGTGGCCTAGACACATGTGTAGTAATGAATAATATCTAGCCATTGTTGCATCAAGGAATTTATGTATCCATTCCTCATTCTTAACTTTTTTTTCTCAATTTGGACACTCTTGAATAGGTTTGGTATTTATCATTGAAGAGATTTAGCATGGTACTCCATCTTCAAATCAATTCTAGTTCTAAGGATCTATACTAGCTCTTTACTTTCTTGATAAGTGTTTTTAGAAAGAACTTCAATTTTTTCCAATCATTCTTAATGCTCTGTAGGGCATAGGCATCATGAAATGCTTAGAGGTGGTGTTATGGATCTACATCATATCTACCTTCAGACTTGGGAATGTTATTCATATCTTATCACTTGATGTGACTATCTCTTATATGTGCGGTACCAATTTACACTACTCTTATATTAATCATATTATGTGTGGCTAGTAGGGGTTCTTCTTGATCTTAAAATTTTAGGGTACTTAAAATTTTAAGTATGATCTCGTGCCATTTAAAAAAAGATGGAAAGACAAGAAGAAACAAATCTAGAAAAGGCTCAAAACAAACATAGAAGCAAAGTTACTACATAAATGTTTGTAGACTTTGTTGTAGTTATGACCCCTTCACTACTAATACTACTCTCTTTCTTCATGCCTGAGCCTATCTCTTCTTTGTTGATAATCATGTTTTTCATCATTAGGATACCTTCAATGTATATTTCTACCATGATCTCTTCATATTTCCCTATCATAGTCTCTTGGTTGTCATTCCCTCTTATCAGATTTCATAGATGAACATGAGGAGGAAGAGGAAGTAGTTGGAGAATATTACCAACTAGTTTTACTTTTGTAACTTCATGATTCATTCTCTTTTAGTTTTATAGTGGCTTTAGGCCTTGAGCTTTGCCTAAGTTTGGAGTCTTCCATGTCTTTCCTAAGTGTTTTTGCAAGGGGAAAAATGTAGTTGTATTCTAATAGGTTCCTCTAAATGGATGATCGGTGTCTATGAATAAGATTCATGAGTTTGGTGGAGTTTTTTCATTACAAATGTATTATCATTTGTTTCTTCTTGGACAACAGTGTGAGGCACTTTCTTTCCTTTGTTATGCTCATGCTTTGTCTTTACTACAACATCCCTTTTCACTCTTGCTTTTGTAGGTTGATATGGCCTAGTCATGTGCTTAGTAACATGATATCCTTCTTGTGCATGGCCAAGGCTCAGCCTCATTAAGGTTGCTTGCAACATTGCTGGTGTGGAACATTTGGAAGGTGAAACAATGGTGCCATGTAAATCTCTCCACCTAGTTGATCATCTTGGTTATTATATAAACATGAAATCAAGATAGTATGGATTAGTGTGAGCATATGAAATTCTAGTTTGCATGTAAGCAATCTAATCTTCTTCATCATGTCCTTTATCATGACTCTTAAGAGTTTCTTTGGTAGGTGGTGAATTTTCTTTAAGTGTAGAAGCCATATTATGTTTTTAATGCTCTTAAGTGTATGTGTGTGTTAAAAGAATTAATTAAAGTGTGAAAGATAAATTTGTAATTCTTAATACAATGAACTCTATGAAATCAGCTACTAAGCAAACATTGACATATCCTTGGCAACAACACTAATAATGAGTGACTAGGCATTCCAACATTCTACCATACAAGTCACGAGTGCATGCATGCAACTAGATAATAATCTATCAATGGAAAATGTAAGTATGCTAGTGGTTGATAGTTTGTTCATGATTGTTGTCTTCTCACTTTAAGTTAGGGAAGTATGAGTAGTATGGTTTAACTTGTAGTGAGGTATATGATATTATGATGTTGTAGACTAAAATTACTCCTAATTGCTTCCATGATAAAAATGAGGATAAAATCTAAATCTAGATTATAACAAAAATGTAAATCTAGCCTAGCCTATAACGATAAGCATAAATTCCTAGCTTGCCATACATGTCATGGGCTCATGTAACTATTACTGGGATTACTAAGTGAACTCACTACTAAGTAAATCAAGTGAAGTCACTAGTGGGTTACCAAATGATTACACTTAATGCTCGAAATAAGTTGTACTTATTCTACCTTACTAGTGAATGTTAGAAAAGTAAAGTACTTAAGAAATGTGAAGAACTAAACTAAAGTAAACATATTAAAGAAATGGAAATTAAAGTAAGGAAGGAAAATGACTAAGTAAAAGTAAAGAAACTTAGTGTAATGCTGCAATTGTGAGAAATAATCTTGTTCTTTACTTTCAACCATGAATTGTGCCTAAGTACAATCCACTCAAACAAAGATTCCATACAATTGTTTGACACCACAGTGCAAGCATTCATTCTATCATTAAGTCTATGTCACAAAGACAAATTGCAAGAATTTTGCTAAGGTGGAATGAAAGTTATTTCATTGACATGACCAAATGTTGGTATTTATAGGGGTGACCAGGACCCTCTACATCACATCAACGATGATGTATGTAGAGTTGCAATGTTGTAGATACAATATCATAAATGTGATGTCGTAGATATGATATCATGGCCTATTACAAAAAGGTTTTATCTCATAAGGAGCTAGAGCTTAGGGAAACTATAGGGGTAATACTAGTCATAACATCATCCACCAATTGAAAATTGACATGCATGAGGTTTTTTAGTCCAATAGTTAGTCTTGTCATACATGAGGGTTGGCTAAGATAGGTGAGGTAACAGATCAAACAATTGTTGATAAATCATTATGTTAGTATTAGTCTTATAGATATTGGAAATGTATGATGCTAGAAACCTCAATGATTATGGTAATTGGTATTTGGCTATTATTTCTAATAATGTGTTTTGCAGTGTGGCATCATCTTCTAGCTTCTTCCATGTGGCATCAAGATGATTTACTCTACTATGAAGGTGTTCGAACCCTTCTTGCATATGTTCATGTAAATCTTGGTTAGGAGACTCAGATGAAGTTTCTAGGTGATAATGTAGTTGCTAGATTAGAGAGTACAATGAAAGCATTGGGGATTAAGAATTCTTTAGGAATAAAGAATTCAAGCAATTTTGTATCTATGAAGCCATGTTATGGAGTTTTTTGTAAATGATCCTTGCTATTACCTTTTGTATCTCTTGTAGCTTTTACATTAAGGTTTTGTACTTAAGATGTTGGAATAACAATGAATGGATTTTGTTAAGTGATTTATTCTTTATGAGTTATTCAAGTACACTTATTAGTTTATAAGTTTTATATTTGATGATTTAAGATTTTCCAATAATTTAATTACTGGATTTTAAGTTTTGCAAATGGAACATATGGATTTCTAAGGAATTTAATCATGCTTCTTAAGTGATTTTATAAATTTAGCTATGGTTAATTTTAGGGTGTGACACGTAGTAAACTGGTCATAAACACTGAAGATGAGTGGAATGTGAATTACATAGTTTACTTATGTATTATTGCTGTGTCTCAAAAAGTATAAAAAATATTATAATACATTTATATATGGGATAAAAAATAATCAATGTTACCATGGTGAGGAATTAAATATTTATAATTTGATAAATTTTATGTATTTTTTCTTTAAGATTAAAATGATAAATAAACACACTTATTACAATCTCTTGTGGATAGGTGTAGCACTCACACTTTTAACAGAGTTAAAGGCACACTTACATTGCATCTCAAAGGACCAAGTGTAATACTAACGCACATAGAAAATGAATAAATGATTTATTAGTTGCATCCTTGATGGTCCAACATAATGCCATATGAATACAACCTCCTTGAGCAAGGTAGAATTAGCACAACTTCATATAATTAACTAATTAATAATTAATTACTTAAACAAGTAATAATAATTTTAAAGAATTAATTAATTAATGATAGTTCGTGAAGCTTGTGTTTATGGAATTTTTAATGTTTAATGCATACTAGTAATTAAGTGGAAAAGGAAAAATCATGAGCTTTATTCACTGCACCAATGCTTAATTTTGTGTTGACTAAATGGTTTTGGGCTACAAAATCATAGTAGCACTTTGACAAAGTCTTACTACATAGTGAAGTGATGACTTAAAAGGCACAATGAAAATAAAAAAAAAATGCATGCTTATCCAAGGATGACGAATTTCTTAACAAGAAATGCTAAAGAAAAGCTTGCAAAATGAATGTTCCTTTTTGAATTTCCCATTTAGGTATTTATAGTTTTTGAACTTATAACAGAAGTGGTTTGTCGATGCACTGTTTCATCAATGCACTAAGTAAGATAACCCACTAGGTATGTTACTGTGCTAGGTGTGTTAATAGTAATGATGTATTAGACATTTTAGAACAAGCCTAAAATATATATGTTTAATTGCACACAAAGAGTTTAATACATGTAGGCTTTCACAGAGATACAAAATTTCCACTAGATGCCTCATCATTCCCTCACAACTAAGTAATGGCATTTCCATAGCTCTAAGGCACCTAAAAACATTGAAAAATAGGGACCTGACATGACATATGATTGATGTGAAGAAGATACAACCAACATTTTTAACACAAAACATAACCTAAACTTGCTATCTTAAGAAGCACTAGGAGGTGGTCATTATGATGGAAAAACTCTTTGCATGCTCATGATGAATTGGGAATATGTTAAATATTTGATGATGAATGATTGAAATCTTTGATATTGCTTTTTTAGGCTTATCACTCTTGCTTGGAGAATTCTATTTTGCTTATACATTAGTCCTTGCTCTCTTGTTTAAACTACTTATGGTGCCTTCTTGATTGTGTAAGCTTATGTCACATGACCTCCAACTTGGTTCAATTTTATGTAATCTCTTTTTTAATTCACTATATAAGCATCTTGCATAATTATGTACCACATGTGGGTACCATCTTTTCTCTACTATAACATCCTATTTAGCTTCTTTAAGTTTCTTCTTCAGCACATGAATCTCAAATTGATGTAGAAGATGGTACATGTTCTTGAGAAAATCTATCTTCTATTATAAATCTCAATCACCTACATTGAACTAACATATCTTGTTACAAATAATAAGAAGATTTATCTTACCCCCTCTTGTTTATTGGTCATTCGCTCATTTAAGTGCTTAACAAGCTTGCGTAGTTTACATATCTTAACATCTAGGATTGTTTGCTTAATCATGTGAATTCATTTGAGTTCATGAGTTTTCCTAGTTGTGCTTTTTTTACAAGATCAAGTTGTAAATTCGATCTATCTTTTTCAATGCAAAGGTATTTTTCCCTAAATTGAGCCATGATTTATCCTTCATTTTCTAACTTTTACTTGATGGAAGAAAGAGATGACCTACTTTTCTTTTTATCACACATTTTCTCCTACTTATTGGATCAATGCTTTAACTATCTAATCTACATCTTTACGACATATTTAACAAAAAAAGCTTTCACTTTCTTTTTTTTGTATTGTAAATAATTTAAACTTCAAGGACTGGATAGTCATCTCAAGTGTGACTATGGATGAAGTAAAAATCAATGACATGATATTTTTCAACTATTCATATAGCAGCTAATCCTTAGCCTAGCTCTTCCTCAACTCCCTTAGATAGTAAATTTGATCAACATTAGTGGTTTCAAGTTCTATTCATGCCTTGATAATTTTAGTCTTTTCTATGCTATTTAGATTTCTTAGCATGGCCTCAACACATAGATATTCTAGTTACACATCTTCTACTTACTTTTTATGTTGAGGTTGATTTATTAATACATGAATCTCTTTAGCTATGTGATGGGTGTTGTAAAAGCTTTGTCTAATACCACGTGAGGATGTGTTCCTTTACTTTGACATACATGTCTAAGATCATAATTGAATATTTAGTTGGGTCCTAGATGGCTTGTTTAACAAAGGAGAAGGTAATGTAAGTAGATCCTTATAAATGACTTCACCACCTAGAACAACTCCCAATAGCTCTAAGTTCTCACCAAGCTTTAATGATCCTTCAACATGAATAGTAGTAGCTTACAATTTAATATGGACATATATTGCAAGCCTATATTGACCATCAAGGGTAAGCTTCCTATCATGGCTATGTTGAATCTAAGGGGATGAGACATTGAACTACTTGACCTATACATCTGACTCTGTATTGGAGCTTGAGGTTTAAAAGGAACTCTCATTGTCCTCTAATGAAGTTCATCTAACAATCTTGTATGAGTTTCTTCCACCTCTCTCATATCATATTCTAAGTCAAGAATCATATTCTTTACTTAGGGGTGACATTGTGATGGTAGTCGCACTACTGCCGACCACTAAAGCTTCCCAATTGTAGAGCATTGCATCCTTTCATAACTTTGTATACCTGATAATTTACAAAATCTCCTGATTAGCCCCAGAAAGGCATATGATTTCCACTCTTTAGCATTGACATTCATGATCTATTGCAATAAGGTCTGGTGAAGGAAAAACATAGTATTTATTTTACAATAGTCTCGTATCATTGCCATGACCTTTGTTGCCCAAGTAGAAATTTTGGATGATCTTATAGTGGGCATATTATTGTGGTATACCATGTTGTAAGCAACCTTGTTCTCCACTAAAATTTTAAATCGTCATACCTCATTTGTTGGTTTATTAAAGGTTTCTTTAAGAACCTTGATTTTTAAATTTGAACAAGGCCTTACATGTATTAGCCTCCATTCCTTTCCTTTATCATATGAAAATCTTGTAACTCGTACAATGACCTCTATAGATATGAGTACCTCAACATTAACAATGAAGGTTTTGGTACCATCATTGTTAAGTTTACTCTAGAACTTCTTAATTTCATGTTGGTACCATGCAATGAATTTAATGATATAATCATAAAAGCCCATTCTCTAGAACATTTCCTTGATGGAAGGGGATCCATCCTTAAGGAATTGCTTGTAGTTCTTTTCTTCTAGAACGACCTTTTGGTGAATGTGTTAAACTTCAACATACATTTTGTTAGACATCCTATGAAGTAATGAAATCCTTTAGGGGATCATTCACCTATACTTCTAGTTGTTGTCACTAGACCTGCTCCTCTGGTTAGTGATGTTTGAATCTTCTTAGCTAAGAAGGTTCAACTAGATTGAGTTCAATCGATGGTTTTGATGGTTCTTGTCTTGCAACCAATCCCACCACCAAGGCTTGATATTATTTGAGCTCTTGAGGTTGTGATCTCTATCATTAATACATGGTTGATTGTGAAAAATGATAAAAATTCATGTACGTTCTTGAGATTTTGCACAACAATCCCAAAAATTCCTTATACAAATAACAAAATATAGAGAAATTAAGAACAATACACAAAACATTATCATAGTCAAGATTCTAACTTAAATAGGTAAGTAGATTATAATTAAAATTATAAAAATTCATGCTTATTTTCGTGTCTATTCTACCATGACTAAGGTACCAGATGCCTAGCTTAGATAAGACAGATGAGTTTTTCCTATACAAAAACAAGGATTTGATGACAAATTTCACATAGAACTAGGATGCTTTATCTCTTATCCATTTTAATTTTCCTTATATTTAAGTATTTTTTATTAAAATATTTAATAAACTCTAGTCCTAGATAATTCCTAGGATTAGTTTCCTTTTTCTCCTTTCATGCTTCCAACAATGGGATTCATGATTCTCTTAGTTTCCAATTTGGTAACATAGAGCGTGGTGATTAGATGCTTTCAAAAATTTTCATATGTGCTTTGTGTAGCTCGATCTAGGGATTTTGGCAACAATATGGTATTTTTCACTTATATATATATATATGTATGTATGTATGTATGTGTATGTGTGTGTATATGTATATGTGTATGTATGTACATACATATGTATGTAATTATAAAAGCTTGCAAGTGTGCATTGTTGTTATATAATTTTGATCATTTTTGAAAAGGGAAGAGGATCATAATTGATGAATCATTGTTTCGATGCATTGATGAGGTCTTGGTGATGCATCCATGTCGATGTGTACCCATTGACGCATCCTTGTTGATGCATGGGGGAGATGTGTTGATGGAGTGTCTATGTTTGCCTATATAAATGCATGCACCCATCACATTTATGGCATCATTCATTTATTAGCTTAATGAAGTTCTTGCAGCTTGCTTTTCCAATAGTGAGAATATGTTTTAAGTGCTTGCAGTAGGAGGCAAGAAGTGTATGGATCCTTATTTAAACACTGATGTACCTGGACACTTCGATGTAAAAACAATAAAGATGAGCTTCTTGATAAACCTTGTAGCATTTGGAATTAGCTTAATGTTTACTTTAATGCACTTTACTCAATAAAATTTACTTCAATGTCTTTAGTTAATTAAATAAGATTAATTAATATACATAAGCAGGACCATCTCAAGCATAATGTTAATGCTTGGTAATCCTGGTAGTGCTAGCACTTGGTAATCCAACAGCATTATAATGCGTTTAGGATGTGTACAGAAGGTGGGGCCAGATAGATAGTGATTAGATTAATTAGCACTTACTGACTTTTTTTTATGCTTAGGATAAAATAGATAAAAAATATAAAATTATACAAATCATGTGCTTGGGTTAAACTTAACCATACACTTGCACTTATACAAGTGGAACCAAGAAGACAATAATTGCATCGTTAGATTCACCATCCTGGCTAATGTGCACTTAGAAAGCTAAAGTCTACAGAATTCGACTAGATTGCACATGAACTCTTGTAATTCATTTGGTTGGGCATAGGGTATACTTACTGCTCATTTATAGCTTAACAAAAATCATTTTATTTTTTAGAGATACTCAAGGTATTAGGTTACCATAAGGCTAGAGTCCTTGACATGTACTTTATGATGTAGGAAACTTACCTAAGAGCTTAATGTGTCTATCATAGATTCATGGATTCATAAACCTCTTTTGACTAGTGTAGTTAGGTAAGGTGAGCACAAACATAACATTCTAGCTCCACTAATCAAAATTCATCCTAGTAGTCATAAGACCACTTTATGATAGGCCCTTTTCTAAACCATAACTAAGCACTCATCTAGGCTTCTAGAGATCACACATTAAAGTCCACTAGGCCCTCCCATGGATGTAGTAGCAACAACTTCTCCACTTGTGATGCAAGATCTAGCTCCTTGTTAAACATATGCATGATTTATTAATTATGGTAGAGGAAAAGGGGGAAGGTGAATTTATGTTGTGTATACATTTTAGCAACCAAAGTTTCACATTAGACATATTTGATGCTCTTGCTCACCCATCCACCATTTAGCTCTCTAGGCAAGCATTCATAAAGCACATTGATTGATTTTCCATTATCATACAAAACATACAAATTAGAGTTAAAAAAATATTATAATTAAAATTTATTAATCATTAATTTAAAAAATAGACACAAAAATCATGCTAAAAATAACAAATCAAAATTCATAAATCTATATGCTTAAAAAAACTTACATAAAATCACACAAAACCAAAAGAATTAAGAAAATAAAAGAATGACATATTATCATTTTTAAAAACTATGCAATAAAAACATACATAAAAAAAATTAAATCACATAGGTAAATAAACAAACAAACTACACTCTACTATTGAAGTCGTTACGTGAAGACGTCTTCCCTCACAATTGAGTTCAAGGCTGGTACGTCACAACCTCCTTTTTGAACAACATCACCCAATGGTTAAGAAGGTAATTAGTATTCTTTGTAGCATATTAGGTGCTAGTATTGATAGCTAAATGTTGAAGATGAAGTTCCTTTCTCCTCAGCTATAGACATTTTACCTTTATGTTTATTTAAATGAGGAGTAGAAACTTTATTTAGTTACTCCTTAAAACTATGATCTTCTTGGTCCTGATGCTTGATAGATGATGATGGAAAAAGAGATAAGCATGAATCCTTGCTAACATATGTACTCTTCTTTCTCTGCTTGGTTCACTTCATTGAGTTTATCAAGGATTTTTATCCATGTGGTATTGATTAATTATTGCAAGGTGGTGTTTTGCTTGATTTTGACCATCTTGATTTCCTTCTATAAGCTGACCTAATCTTTGAAGTACTTCTTGAATACTTCTTGTCATTTTACTACATTTTTGCAAGCCTCAGTCTTTTTTATAAACTTTTGTTGTATCACCTAAACTTCCTTCATCAAAAAGTTGTAATTTTTATTGGTTAACCTATTGATTTTCAAGGTTGTCTTTGTCATTTATCATGAAGATGGCTTAGGCTTACTTTCATGTGTTCCTTTTTATATGCCACTTGTGTTAATTTCTAGTTCTCTATTTTGAGGCCTTTATCCTCCTCTTGTAAGATGGCCATGGTTTTAAGATGGTCATGCATAGTTTCTTAGGCTTCTAATGCATCTTATGTTGCTTTCCCTTTTTCCACTTTACTTGTTACTGAAACACCACCAAAATTGGATGTTGTAACCTTTGTAAATCCATCCCATTAAACTCGAGGCTAAACTTCATTGTAAATGTGAAAATTATAATCCATAAGGTGCAATATCACATAATTTATGCTTTTGGAGTTGAAAAATGCCTCATAAGTGGTCAAAGCCTCATCTCCCAAGTGAGAAAAGTTACATAATGTCTATATTTGGCCTTGGGAGGGGGGGTTTAAAAATTTCTTTTGAGATTCCAAAATTGGCATTTTGATGGGTTTTATGGGGGCATAGCATCTTCTACGCTAGAGATACCTACCATGGGGGTGTAATTCACCTACCCCTAATGTGGAGGGGTGTAGTAGCATCTATGCTCAACGTGGCGGGGTGTGGCATCATCCATGCCTAGTGTGGGGGGTATAAACCTTACCCCTTGGTGTTGATCCAGCAATGGCCAAGATCTCATCACTACAACAATTTCAATGAGGATCATGCACATCAACGTTGTTGTTGGAAGGCCTAGCATTGGTGGAAAGATCGAGCATGGATGAAATTCTTGTTTACTATTTTTAGTAAATGGAATGGCTTTGATGCCATGGGGATATAACACTTGACCCATATAGTAACCCCCTTTGATCTACACATCCACCACACCTACATGTAGCTAGAATTTTCAACAATCAAGTCAAAATTTGCAACACCAATTAAGCACAATTTGCAGCAAGAATTATGGCCAAAACCCTATAAAAACTAGGCCACTACACCATGAAGAGATTCAAATCCTTTGGCATTTGCATATTTTGGCATTTGAGAGCTCTTGCAACCTTGCAAAAATGCAGCTTCTCAAACCCCCCAACATGAAGCCCCCATAGCCTATTATCCCCCCTTGAGATATGTGAGCCTTTGGTATCCATGCTGAGCTCATGGGAACCACAAATCCTAGTGTTGCTCATTTTGGTAGCCCAAGTTCCTCATACCTCTTGTCCCCTCTACATCAACAATGCAATAGATCTAGTGTAGTAGTAGTAAAAGTTCGAAAGCATCAGGAGTGGCAGGGCATTTGAATCATGGAGTTGATTGTAGTGACTTCAACAGACCCTAAACCCCAATGAAAGTAAACCCCCTTTGCTACAATAGGTCATATTGTACACATTTTTTGTACTTCTGTTATTTTTCTAAAATAAAGATTGCAGTTCCATTTATGTACAAGTTCCATTCATTAGCTTTATTTTGGTGCAATTTACATTCAGATCTATATTGTGTGTTTGCATTTTTGTTATCCCATTTTGCATCTTGTAAGTCCCTGGGTGATCTACAGGATCATCCAGGGTACCATGGATCTTATTTTTCTTACGAAGGTCCTAGAGATTTGGGGTTAAAGGTTATCATGTTGGGAGTTCTTAGTTTCTTCAACAATAGAGATTTTTAGTTGTTATAGTTTTCCTGGTGCTAGAAGGAGGGCCTCTGCTTGATTTTTGTGTTCAATCCTATGTGCTCATTGCCAATGTTGATCTACAAGTTTTGGATTGCAATTTTTAGCCAAAACCTTTGAATATGCATAAAACCCAGTGTTGCACCCCCATACCCCTGTAGCTAAAGCCCAACATGGAAATTGTAGGTGTTTAGTTTTAAAGCCAATGTGGGTTTTTTGTTTCAACCTTTACCCATTTTGCTACCAATTTTTCTCTAGTGAGGCCATCATTGATGGATTTACCACCCAAATTTCCATCCCCCTTGTGAATTTTTGCTAGTAAAAGCAACATTGATAGCCTTGTTCAAACCCACTTCTATTTCTTTTTAGCAGTAAAGCCCCACTTTCCAAAGTAATAAACCCCCCACCAATGTTGGATAGAAAGGTGTAAGACCTTCCATATTACCCCCTTTCTTTTACCCTATTACACCCAATGTAGATGTAGCTAGGAAGCCTAGAGTGGGTGGAGTTTGATATCACCTTTTGTCATTTTTAGTAAAGGGCTATATCCCTTTTGACAATGACCTTACTATTTATAGTAACTAACATATTTTTAGTTGTTTTTGATCAATTTTAACTTTTCATCATTTTCACTTGTTGAAATTTGCACCTTTGCTCATCCATTTATAGCTTGTATTCAACCTTTTTTATTTCAGATTTCCATCCTATTGTTTAATAAATCAACCATCTCACTCTTTAACTTTGCTAACAAAAAGTTCAACCAGAAATCCATGAGGGTCTATGATTCCAAAGACCCTGCTATAGTTGAGTGTAGGAAATCGTTATAGCTTATGAGGCAAAGTCTTGGATTCTTGCTAATAAATGAAGATCACTACAACTACATTTGTGCTAAAATCTAGGTTGGCATGCTAATTCCATGGATGGAGGTAGAGCTAGAAAAGGAACCCCCCCATCCATGCTACCTAGTGTGAATCCAATGTGGGTGCCCTGGGGGTATGTAAAAAAATCTATTTTGTAGCTAAAAATAACCTTAAAACTTGCCCTAATGATCTTACAATCCTATTGTAGCCTTTCAAAGCCTTTAGATGCTACAAAATTAATTAGAAATGGTAAAAAGCTATTGTCCCTGTCTCATCCACACTAGGGCCAAGCTACCTAGTGTGGATAAAGGGAGGATGACTACATGAGGCACCAAGGAGCCTTCAAAGCAGTGGATTTGGACACCAAATCTTGATCCTTGATCCCTGTAGTCTTGGCAGCTTTGAAATCCCATTGAATCTTATCAAAAATGGTCCAAAAGTTGAATCCAAGTGGAGACATGCNGGTGGGGGGTGGTGGTGGTGGTGGTGGTGTATGGCCAAAACTCTCACAATTTGCAATGAAATTAACATGTGTTGACTTCGTTACCCTTTCAAAGACTCCAATATCCAAAACTTAATAAAAATCCACTCTATTTCATGATCACTCTTGCTCCCATGCTGGTAAACCCCCTCATCCACATTTTCTAGCATAGATTCATTGTGGGTACTAAGGGCATGACCCATGGGAGGCTCATAAACACCTCAAAATAACATCAAATGGCCTTGCATGCATCTTAGAACCTTGTTAGCACCTCCCAAAACCTTGAAACTTTACAAAACTAACCAAAAACTACAAAGAGTTAGCTCCTTTAGATTCTCCATGCTAGCTAGCGTGGATGCATTGTGGATCTATAGGGGTAACTTTAAAAGCTATTGAGAAGCCCTCAAAATTTCTAAATTTTGATCTTAAATGCTAGCCCTTGACATTAGCAACTCTAGGAGCTAACATGCATGGTCAATTGGTTGAAAAACAGGCCTAGATTTGTCATTGTTAATATACCCATCCTAGGGGAGGCCTAATCCATGCTGGGTAACATGGATCCAACTTGGATGAGCTACCTTTTGACTTTTGGTATCAAATCGACACTCCCAGGGACCAAGAACCTACACCAACAAATCCTATAACTTCACAACCTTGAATTTGCATTTATTCAACCTCATTTTTGTCCTTGAAACATACTAGGCCCTCTCATCCATGTTGGATCAATGCTACCTAGTGTGGATGAGGGAGGATAACCATGGATGACCCTAAACAACCTTCAAACCTAGCCAAAATTGACCAAAACCCTAGAAATCATTCTTTTTAGCGTTAGAAGCTTGAAAACTTGGTCGATTTGCCCTTGAAACCATCCCAAGACTAAAACGTAAGAGCATCCCTAGTCATCTATGTTGGCCATCATGGACCCAATGTGGATAGTACCTCCAACTTGATTTAATGCTCAAAACCCTTCCAAAATGGCCTTAAAACTCAATTTGGGAGTGCACAACTACAAAAACTTGGTTCTAGCTGCAAATCCAACCCTGTTTGACATCATTATAGCCTAGATCTAGACCATCCATGCTGAGCCCCCTTCCATCAATGCTAGTTAGCATGGATATGGATGCTAGTTAGTATGTAACTTTAAAACCTACCTTTTTTGCCATTTTTAATCTCCAAAATGATCAATCTTGATAGATCTATCCCTACGCTACCTTGGGAAGGCCTTGGAGACTTAATTTTGATCATCTGGATGTCATGAAATCCACTTTCATTGGTATCCATGCTAGGGCCATGCTGCCCAGTGTGGGTGACACTTTCAAGCTTTAGTAAGGTCTTCCAGTGGCTGAAACTAATGCCAAAACTAGCCTATTCCCTTCCCTAGCCCACTTTGTTGACATGCAAGTTACCAAGAGTTGAAAACTACTCAAAACAAGCCTAGGAAACCACTTAGATGTCCCATCCATGTTGGGGGTCACCCCATTCACATTGACTAGTGTAGATCTAGCATGGGTCTAGCATGGATACCCTAAAAACCTTGCTTTTTCAACTTAAATAGCCTTAAAATAGTCCTAATTGATGCCTAAACTCATATAGCACCTTGGTGGTCTTAAACCATGGTCCACGAAGGCCTAAAACTACAAAATTTAACCCTATTTAACTAGTATTAGCCAATTTTTATCACATGCATCTCATTTTCATTGATTTGACCTTGTTTAATAATGTTTCAACTTGTTTTTGGCCTTATTTTACACTAGTGACCTTCTCAGCCATCGTATGATCCATACATAACCTTATGATTCCCATCTGTTCACTTTATTCTCTTTATTATAACCTTGTTGTCCTTTGTTTAGCCTTGGATTAGTGTTAGATGGTGAGGTTTGATATTCTCTAACCACCATTTGATGCCATATAGCCATGGCCCATTAAGGCCTAAAACTAGCATTATGACCTGCCAAGGCCTAAAATTAGCAAGATCATAACCTTTGTTGATCATTTTTGGCCTTATTTCTCATCCTTCACCTTGTTATACCTTGTTAGACCTTTATTTGGCCTTTGTTTAGTCCTTGTTCCATTCTATTGGTTTATTTCTACCTCCTTATAGCCTTGGATGATCTTGTTTGCATTGTATTCAACATTAGAATAGCATTTAACATTAGAATAGCATGTGTTTGCATGATTTCATAGCATTTTGACATTATTTATGCATTTTTACTCAAGTGCCACTTAATATGGTTTTGGTTGACATGTAGGATTAAAGTATGAGTACCTAGAAGTAGATCAATTTGCCTTTGTGCCTACATGAACCCCATGGTAATGTTGAGCAGTGTGTTGACCTTGATTGCCTAGATCTTGAGCCTGAGAGTCTTGTCAACCACATAGCCTCTATTGAGAAACCTATTGAATGGCCTGAAAACCTGTTAAGATCCTTGACCTTATGGCTGGTGACATTATTGAAGACTCTCTAGTTGAGGTTCTTGTCACTACACACAATGGTAAGGAGAAAATCCTAAAACTAAGTTCCTCATTGGAAACTCAATAGGCTCAAGACATCACCAAGGTCCTACAAGACAACATCAAGGTCTTCTCTTGATCATATGAAGATATGCTAGGTCAAGACTTTCATTTAGTACAACATAACATCATCCCTGATCCTAGCGTTAGACTAGTTAAGCAGAAGGTTCACAAGATTAGACCTGATTTGGCCTTGGTAGTTTATGATGAAATCACAAGGCTATACTAAGTTGGTTTCATTTGAGCTATTGATTATGCATGGATGTTCAACATAGTGATAATCACTAAGAAAAATGGGAGTATTTGTATTTGCATCAATTTCTGAGACCTAAAAAAGAAACCATCAAGAATGACGTTTCTTTGCCTAGTATTGATCAACTTATTGATACTACAATTAGGCATGCCTTATTATCCTTCATGGATGGGTTCTTGGGATATAACCAAATTAGGATCAATGTAGAACATCAACTTAGCACAATCTTCATAACCCCTTGGGGTATCCTTTGCTATACCATGATGCCTTTTTGCTTGAAGAACATGGGAACAATCTACCAATGAGTCATGAAGTATATCTTTTATGATTATGTGTTAGGTTTGCTTAATGATTACATAGATGATATAGTTTTTAAGTCCAAAGTGGACAACAACCATGCTAATGACTTAGATCTTGTATTTAAATGATACCTTAAATATGAACTTAGGCTTAATCCAAAAAAGTATGAATTTGGTGTCAAAACCAATAAGATGCTTGGCTTTGTAGTATTCAAAGTGGGAATACATGTAGATCTTGATAAGGTTAAGGCCATATCCAACTTGGTAGCACCTACTAACTTTAAAAAGCTTCAGGGATTCCAAGGTAGATTACAATTTATTCGTAGGTTCATTGTTAGGCTTATAGATAAGTTACAACCCATGCAGCACTTGCTTAAGAAAGGGATTCACTATGAGTGGATGACTCAATGCTAAGAGGCCTTTGAAAACCTTAAACAAGAGTTAGCACAATTGTCGATAGTCTATCCTCCATAAGAGGGCAAACCATTTTACATCTACCTTACTATCTGCGACACATTTATTGCCTTTCTACTCTATCACAAACAAGATGATGGAGCAGAGATGCTAGTATACTATCTTAGCCATGCATTAGTTGCCCATGAGACATGGTACACCGAAGTGGAGAAGTACGATCTAGCACTAGTCTTCTCATTGAAGAAGTGGGGACACTACCTCTTTAGAAGCCAGGTGAACATCATGTGCAAAGATAACATGCTTAGAGCCATAATGACCAACATCTATGAGAGTATTCATATATCCTGATGGAAAGCTATAACAACAAAGTTTGATCTTCATTACATTTCTCAATCCTTAATAAAAGGTTAGGCCATAGCCATACAACTTACTATTTTGCCTATTGATGACCAAGTATCCATAGATCTTGAGTTCCTTGATGAACATGTCAACATCGTTAGCCAAGTGCCTAAGGGTTATGAGGTTGTCATGCACTTTAATGGAGCTTCAAATACCCATGGGGCTAGTGCCATTGCCATCATAACATTCCCATTTGGTGAAATTTGGCCCTTCACCTATTGTTTTGAATTTCCATGTACCAACAATATAGCAGACTATGAGGGATTGATTAGAGGAATGATGGTAGCTTGTGACCTAGGAATCAAGTGTTTAACGATCAAGGGCGATTCAAAAATTATGGTTAACCAAGTAACCGAGGTTTATGTGTGCATGAACAAACATTTACAACCTTACTATGACTTAGGAAAGTAATTGTTACAACAATTTATAGAAGTTGAAATCCAACATATACCTTGAAACAAAAATGCAATAGTTGATGCCACTGCAATGCTAGTTCTTAGTGTAATGGAAGATGTGTTTAGCAAGTTACCCACCTTGATTATGGATTGTTCTATTTCCATCATGTAGAGCATTAAAGATACATTTATGGCCATAGTTCATACTTCTCCTGCAAGGGAGTGGTATGATGATATCAAATTTTACCTTATGCATGGTGAACCTTCACAAGGCCTAATTGCTTCTCAAAAGGACATTGTATGTAAACAATCAAAAGAGTATGTCATAGTACGTGATAAAAAATTATGTCGATGGTCCTATGATGGCATATAGTTAGTAAACCTAGGTAAAACTGAAGCTCAAATAGTCCTTGAGCATGTTCACGAAGGTGTTTATAAGGACCCATAGCTATGGTAATTAAGAATAGATGATTAGGCTATTACTAGCCCTATATGGAAAGTGATTGCCTGAAGAAGGCTAAAACTTATGACATGTGCCAACGGTAGTAATCTCATACACATAACACCAATTAGGTTGCACACTACTTAGATAACTTGGCCATTTGAATGATGGGGGTTGGATATCATTTGGCCTATAACACCTAAGTCTTCTACAAGGCATAGTTTTATCATCACTGCAATTGAATACTTTACGAAGTTGGTTGAAGCTATTTCCCTAAGAAGGAAAACATTTGAACAAGTCAGTAAATTCATACTTGACAAAATTGTAGCCTATTTTAGCATACCTATGATCATAGTCATAGCTAATGGACCACAGTTTAGTAGCCAAGAAATGAAAAAATTTTGTTAAGACCTAGGCATTAAGCATTCTTTCTTATCACCGTATTACCCTCAAGCCAATGAACAAGTAGAAGCAAGCAATAAGGCCATCATCAACTTGTTCAA
Source organism: Gnetum montanum (assembly GCA_015680685.1). Classification (NCBI taxonomy): domain Eukaryota; kingdom Viridiplantae; phylum Streptophyta; class Gnetopsida; order Gnetales; family Gnetaceae; genus Gnetum; species Gnetum montanum. The sequence goes on along the minus strand of MNCI01038036.1, from coordinate 2,273,702 downwards.
AAAGATGTTGAATAATAGTAACTGCAAATGGAATTAGTGGCTTGTCCATGCACTTTGGGCCTACAGAACAACCTATTGCACAACAACTAGTGTAAATCCTTATAGCTTGGTTTATGATTTGAAAGTTATTTTACCTCTTGAATTGTAGGTGTCATTGCTTTGAGTAGCCTTCTATGACTTCATCAATGATGTATAGAGCAAGGAATTGTGGCATATGGACCTAGACTTAGTGGAGAAGCAGTAGGTATAAACGCTTGCTCACATCGAGCAATAGTAAGAAAGGTAGAAATGATAACATCATCATAATTTGGCTAGGCATAAGATTAAGGAAGGTGACATGGTCCTCAAATCCATCTATAAGCATTTAGACAAATTCTTAGCCAATTACAAAGGATCTTTTTTGGTCACCAAGGCCAATGACAATGATGCATTTAGAATCATAGATATGGATGGAAATGAGTTGGCTAATTCGGTCAATCATTCCTATCTAAAGCCTTACTACATGTAGCTTGCCAAAACTAATAGTAATCATCGATGGCTTGTTGAAGCCTTAAATTGGTAAGATGGCCTACTAGGGCCTAAAATTGGTGAAACCATGGTCTACTAAAATCTTAAACTGGCACTACAACCCACCAAGGCATTAAACTAGCATCATGGCCCACCATGGTCTTAAACTGGCATTCTTGGTGATCTTGGTCACTTGTCTTCATTCATCATTCTATGTGGTCTTATGCATTATAACATTATAACATGCTTCCCTTGCTTGGTTTCCTTATCCTCTTGGAGTTGTGCTTACAGGATGAAGCTCGAAGTCATCGTGAAGGTGTAACTCATCATGTCACCAAGTTGTCATGTAACCTTGAAGTGCAAGATATGGTGAGTTTGTTCTACTATTCCAAGAGTGCTTGTCTCATTCTCATTCTTGCTATCATCTTCTTGAACCCAACCCCGTAACCTTGTTATAGCCTTCCTTACCACGAATAGCAATGTTAACCTATCTTTGGCATTCATGCACATCAACCTTATGACATCCCTTGATCATGATTTGTCATCAAGTCTATTAAGTGTAGCACATTTTATTCAATGAGAAAACCATTAATCTTATTTGATGCCAAAGCCATTAAGTCTCTTGGAAGTAACCCACCTCATTCAGTAGGAAACCATGTTAGAATTTGCCTTCACAAAGAAACCCAATGAAGGTTTCACCCCACAAAAAGAAAAAAAAGTGGAGAACAAACTTCCAAAAGTTGAATAGCCAAAGAAAATCAAAGAACAAACCTATGGCTCCAAACATGTAAAGGGAGGAGCCTAGTGGTTGAAGAAACCTTGGAGCAAGGTGATGGTTCCTTAAACGCATCTACCAAGTGAACCAAACTTTAAAACATAAAGTACTAAAATGACTAATTGATCAACATGTCAGTGTCATAACCATGATGTCAACTATGGAACACATTATTAGCCCTTATGATCATTTCCCTACAACCACATTACCATTGTCTCATTATAGCCTTGTCCCATCATCATAAGCATTCTTCAACATGGTTTAAAATGATTGAATCAAGTGTGGAAAGGGAATGTTGGTGGTGGACCTACAATGATGTGTTGTATTATTTGTCGATGCCTCTCGGGTCAATACTCTAGACACTAACAAAAGGGACCAATGAAACACCACCAAAATTGCATGTTGTAACCTTTGTAACCCCATCCCATAAAACCTAAGGCTAAACATCATTGTAAATATGAAAATTGTAATACATAAGGTGCAATCTCACATACTTTATGCATTTGGGGCTGAAAAATGCCTGATAAGTGGTCAATGCCTCATCCCCCAAGTGAAAAAAGTCACATAATATCTATATTTGGGCTTGGGGAGGGAGGGGGGGGAGTTGTTTGTTAAAAATGTGTTTTGGAATGTCAAAATTGGCATTTTGATGGGTTTTATGGGGGATATAGCATCTTCTATGTTGGAGATACCTACCATGAGGGTGTAGCTCACTTATCGCTAGTGTGGAGGGGTGTAGTAGCATCTATGCTTAGCATGGAGGGGTGTGGCATCATCCATGCCCAACATGGGGGGTATAACCCTTACCTTCCAACATTGATACATCACCCCATAGTGTTGATCTAGTAATGGAAAAGATCTCGATATTGCATCAATTTTATTGAGGATCATGCACATTAACATTGCTATTGAAAGGCCTAGCATGAGTGAATTTTTTTTTACTATTTTGAGTAAACAGAATGACTTTGATATCATGGGGATATAACACTTATCCCATATATTAACCCCTCTTGATCTACACACCCACCACACTTGCATGTAGCCAAAATTTTTAGCAATCAAGTTAGAATTTGCAGCACTAATTAAGCACAATTTGTAGCAAAAATTGTAGCCAAAATCCTATAGAGACCATGCCACTACACCATGAAGGGGTTCCACTCCTTTGGCATTTGCATATTTTGGCATTTTTTTGCATTTGAGAGCTCTTGATATCTTGCAACAATGCAGCTTCTCAAACCCTCTAGTATGGAACCCCCATAGCCTATTATCCCTCCTTGAAATCTGTGAGCCTTTGGTATCCATGCTAAGCTCCTCGGAATCAGAATTTCTAATGTTGCTCATTCTGGTAGCCCAAGTCCCTCATGCCTCTCATCCTTCTTGCATAAAAAATGTAGTAGATTTGGTGTGGCAGTAGTGAAGGTTTCGAAAGCATTGGAAGTGGCAAGACCTCCTAATCATGGAGTTGATCATAGTAGCTTCAACAGATCCTAAACCCCCACAGAAGTGAACCCCACTTTGCTACAATAGGCCATATTGTACACATTTTTTGTACTTTCTCTATTTTTTTGAAACAAAGTTTTTAGTTCGATTTGTGTACAAGTTTCAGTCATCAACTTTATTTTGATGCAATTTACATTTAGATCTATATTTTATGTTTGCATTTGTTACCCCATTTTGCATCTCATGAGTCCTTAGTGATTTGTTGGACTATCTTGAGCACCAAGGATCTTATTTTTCTCATGGAGACCCTAGAGATTAGGGTTTAAAAGCTATCACATAGGGAGTTCTTGGTTTCTCTAGCAACTGAGATTTTTAGTCACTATAGTTACTACTTGGCCATCAATTAATTGATTTTATCTTCATGATATTGGGAAAGTTGCTCAGGAGTAATGAATCACATTATGTTGTTGAGTTGGGCATAGAGTTAGACTACTTCATGTTATAATTTTTGGATATTCTATAATTAGGCTCTAGATAGCACTAGTTTAACCTTAATTGTAAGGTGTTTAGATTATAGGGTTTGAACCCTTAATTGTCTCAATTTTCATGATAACCCATGTTTAATTTTTATTTATTTTTATTGTTTTCGCATGTCAAAGTGCATCGATTTCATTGATGTAAAGAGATAAGGACTAATTACTTTGTTAAGTGTGTGTTATTGCAGGGTATCATGGGATCAATAATTATTAATAAGGATATCGATTGGGATTGAGAAATTTGACATATTTTGAAGAAGATCATATCGATCCACATTTTCCAAATCAATTGGAATCAACCTCTCATATTGATTTTTGCAATGTCTATGATAAAGATGGATATCATCTGATGAAAGGAAGCTGCACCTCACTAGGAAATTCAGATATCAATCTACACTATAGGTGCGATACAATTTGGGTATAGAAGGATATCACTAACGTAATATAGTTCGATACTACCTTAGCATTGTATCAATCCTCATCAATTCCATTGATGAATATTGATAAGTCTATTTTATGAATTTTTCATAATTATCATGTAACCTCTTTAAGTATAAATGGAGGAGTTCAACATCTAATAAGAGGAGTCAATACTTAGGAGAACCCATGTTAAGTTGGAATCCAAATTCTCAATTTTATTTAACCAATTGCTAAGGTATGATCCACTGAACCTTATCTCAACTATAGACCATTGGATTCCATTGGTGGGCTGTTGAGGTTGCTACATCATGGAAGTAGCAAGGTAGAGTCATGGATTGGATGATATCTTCCTTGTGATCTTCATAATTTATGTTTGTATTTTATGATTTCAATTTGATTTAATCATTTATTTTCACTCTTGAACTTAAGATTAGAAGTTAGGGTGATGATTTGTGATTTTGCTTATGAGTGATAATCTTAAGTATGGGATTTGATTGGATTCGATCCTAATTATTTTATGTCTTGATGATTTCTTTAACTTTGGACCATTCCTTCATGGATACAACTTGTGAGTTAGTCATAGACAAGGTGACATTGCTCCAACAATACATAATTTAGCCCCAAATTTTGGCTGGATCATCAATTTGGTGTTGTTGAGAGAGAGGCTAGCAAAGTTCATCATCATTAAGGGTTTAGTATGTTTTTAGATTTTTTATAGCATTTAAGTTGAATCTTCTAAAAAGGTACACATTCATTTCATTTCATTTCAATTTGTTTTGTTTAGTAGTATTAGATATAGTCTCTTTTAATTATTTTATTTGTAAGAAGAAAAATAAAAATACAAAAAACAAGGAAAAAGTAAAGTAATAGGAATCAATTCCCTTAATTCTCAAAATTGAGAAAAGTTATAAAAAAGTTGTAATTAAGGTAGTGATTATAGGAGAAATTAAGTCAATCTACAAATTTTTAGGATTACTTACCCATGGATGTACCAAGGAAGAGTGTTCTTTTTAAATGAAATCAAATAAGCAACACAAAAATTGAGCATGAATTCAACCTCCTAGGAACACTACTAGTTATTATAAACGTACACAAACCAATTTAAAGAAACCTCAAGAGGAACAAGGACAACCTATATCTATAATACAAATTCCTATTCCATCAACCTCCCTTGAGAAACAAAGAATTTCAACCAGTAATAAAGAAGGAGACCTAGTTGAAATTTTTATTAAGAAAAATTAGAAACACAATTTTGAATTCCCACATCTTTTAATCCTCTCTTTGATATACTAAATATCACAATGAAAACTACAAATCTAGCCACAATTACAAGTTCTCAAAATCAGAACCTTAGCCAAATATTAAGCAACATGTCCACTATGGGAGGAACCACCCAACTGGTAAGCATATTAAATATTCAAACCCTCGTTACTTCAATATCTACTTTTGTATCAATACCAAGCCCCATTGTAACTCCAACATTGGCTACTACTTTTACAATTGGGTCTCCTTCACATCATACACCTTCTCTTTTGGAATCATAGGTTCTAATATCCCATTTGGACAAGCTTATCTTGGACAAACTCTAGGGGACTTATTAAATCAAAGGACACCAACAATTTCCCAAGGACCATTAGTTTTCCCTTTGGGAAGGAACATTGAAGTTAAAAATTCATACTTACTACTTATTTTTAGGGGAACAACCAATGAAAACCCTATAACTCATGTAAGAGAATTTGAGACTATGATAGCAATGTTAGCACCACTAGTTGAGGATAGAATAAAAGGGATAGCCTTCAAATCTACTTTAAAAGATAAAAGTTGATTTTTGGCTTCAAACTTTGTAGACTCAAATAAGTTTATGGAATGAATTTAATGCATCGTTCATTCAATGTTTTCTTTCAAATGATAGGCTATATACACTTAGGAAGAAACTTATGAGTTTCACATAAAGGGAATAGGAGGATTATGAAAGTGTCTATGATAGATTTAAAGGATTATGTCTTAAAAATCCCAATTATAGATTTCTAGTTTACACATTAATTCAAATATTTATAGAGGATTTATAACAATATTATATAGAAAAAATTTGGATTTTTCTTTTGGCAAAAATATTTTGAATGTAACACTAGAAGAGGATTAGAGAATCACTAACTCTTTAGTAGACCAAAGTAAGTGTTGGCCAAAATCAAATATCATGCAAGGTGTAACCCATGAAATTGAACAATTAAATAGAAAAGTTGATGAGCTAACTAAATTAATAAAGAAACAAAATCATTTTGATCAAGAAGAAACTTGTAACTTATGTGGGAATAGTCAACATGACACCACAAACTATCTAGTAT
>MNCI01038036.1:2136305-2267645 GCA_015680685.1 Gnetum montanum | reverse complement strand
GTCGGACCCCAAAAAGAGAATTTTATTAATTAAATGAGATTAAGTACATGATCAACAACTGAACATATTGATGGATAAATAGGGATAAGAACAATGAAAAATGCGGATGTTGAAGAAAAACATCTTGATACATAATCCTTCACAGGGTGTGGGAGTACATTCCAAAAGTAACCTTATGCTGGGAATCAATAAGAACTGCGAGTTAATAAGACAGGAGAACAACAAAGAGCTAAAAATGCTCAAAATTATGATAACACACTCCGATGTAGCAGATCGAGATTAGGAGGAGTGCACGAGTTGGTGTATCTACTCCAAGGCTGCAAACAATAAAACAACTGATTAGTATCCAACTTTAACTTAGAAGTACAAGATAAAATTTGGAAATGCACAAGGCGAAGAATTTGAGATTTTTCCATAATATTTAAATGGTTAGAGTTGGATGAATCAGTGTTCTGGAAAAGAGCAGTGCATCTGCGCTTCCATATATAGTAAAGAACGAGGGGCCTAATAACTTTCCAAAGAAACTGAAGGTCAGTAGAGGGGGTGGCCATAAAGCCGAATAAGATATCCTCATGGGAAAACTTGCACAAAGGAAAAACTTTAGAAACCCACTCCCATGAGGACTGAGTGAAAGGGCAATGCCAAAAAACATGGACAAAATCATCAGGACCTCCACAGAGAGGGCAATTAGGGTTTGGAATCCCAAGGTATTCACAGTGTTTGCCGATAGGCAGGCCTTGATGCAGGAGGAACCAAAGAAATTGTTTAATTTTTGGAAGAGTCGGAAGGCTCCAAACTCGTGAAAAGAGAGAGAGCCAAAACTGTTCAGACTCTTCTTTGTGCCATGATCGATTGCAGCGATTAACAATCATAGAGGAATCATGCAACAACTGAAAGGGCACATGTGGTTTATAGGGTAGAAGGTTCGATCCATTAGTCCACTGAAGACCATGGAAGAGACTAGGAACCGAAGCATCCAAATGCAAATACTGATGAATGAAGTGATAAAGTCTATCAAGGCAATGGTGCATAGTTCTGGAAGCCCCATATAAGTTTTCGAACATATCCCAAGTAATCCACTGATTGGTGAGACGAAGACATCTAAGGGAAACAACTCCCTTTTGAAACCAGATGGTGGCTGTCCTAGCATTTGAGGTGGCTAGAGGAGCAGGACATAGGGGCAGCCACCAAGGGCAAATCTTAGAAAGAAGAGTAGGATTGATATGAATATTATTCCAATTCACATGAGAATGTAAGACCTGCCAAGCCTTCCAAATGCTTTTGAAAACATGTGTTCCAGGAATGATAATGTCATGAGGAGAAAGGATCCAATTAACAGGGTGGATACCCTTCCAGATAGACCTATTCTTAGGGAATGCTTGTCGAAGCCTTAACTGAAGGAGATTCCCAATAATATTGGGGGCATCCAGGTGCTGAACCAACCACTTAGCGACAAGGGTGAGACCTTGCTTAAAGGAGTTCAAAAGGCCCAATCCACCTTTGTTCTTAGGAAGAGTTACTATATTCCAGGCAACACGATGAAAGCCTTTTTGGGAGTCCTTAGACAACCACATGAAGTCTCGAAATAATCATTCAAGCTTTTGATAAGAAACATGGGAAGGGGCCCAACATGACGAATAATAAACATGAGTAGAGGCATAAATAGACTTACAGATTAGATACTTACTGGCGAGGGTGAGGGGTTTGGCTTTTCATTTTTCAATTTTTCTTTGAATTCGAGAAAGTACTTGGTCCCAGAGCTTTGACGTTGGGCCTCTAAAGCGAAAGGGGATTCCCAAAAGCTTAATGATTTCATGATCTTGAGTACGCTTCCAACTATAATTGGGCAAATGACTGTAGTTATTGGTGAAGCTTTAAACTGAAGATTTATGCTAATTTATAACAGATCCAGAGAGGGAGCAGTATTACTCTACTCGAGACAAGAGACGCTGCACATTATCAGCATTGTTTTGAATAAGGAAAAAGGAGTCATCAGCAAAATGCATATTGAGGAGCTGATGTTGAGGAGAAGATAGATGAACCCCAAATAAAACATTATTTTGAATATCCAAGCTAATTTGATGATAGAGAAAATCGGCAGCAATGAGGAAGAGGTAAGGAGCAAGAGGGCAACCTTGCCTAACAGACCTATGAATAGAAAAGGGAGAAGTGATGCCGAAGGTAGTTGCGATTCACGCAGTAGCATCTGAGAATAAGCATTCTACCATATGAATGAACTTAGGGTCAAAACCCAATTTAGCCATGGTTTGGATAATAAAGTCCCACGTAATGTTATCATAGGCTTTAGCGTAGTCAAGCTTCATCAGGAGGATATCCTGACCCTCATCCTCGACCCAGTTAAGGCCTTCCCAGGTAGCCACCATGTTATTTAATATGTATCTTCCTGGAACAAAGCTAGTCTGCTAGGGGGAAATAATAAGGGCAAGGATTTTCTTTAATCGCAAAGCCAAACATTTCGCCCAAATTTTGTAAACCACATTTAGTAAGGTGATAGGTCGTCAATTGGAGATACAAGTAGGATCTCCTGATTTAGAGAGAAGACGAATAATCCCTTGGTTTAAGGTTGGTCCCAAAGAATCAGTAAGCGTAGCCTCTTTGATAACATGGAAGAGGTCAGAACCTACCAGATCCCAATGCTTTTGGAAAAATTCGACTAGAAACCCATCATAACTAGGGGCTTTCCTAGGGCTTAGGTTAAAGCAAGCCTGTCAAAGCTCAATAGGAGTAATATCGGCTTCTAAAATTGTCAGCATAGAAGAATTAACCAGTTTAGGATAATTTAGAGTGGCTGCCACGAAGGATGCGAGATCCATAAGAGTAGTGGTGAATAAGGCCTCAAAGTGTTCCTTAAGATGAGAGAGAAGACTATTTTGATCAGTGATAATGGATCCATTTATGGAGAGCTTATCTAAAGAGGGCAAAGGGGAGGATTGGTTAAGGTACTTAAAGAATTCCTTACAGTGTTCATCTTGAATGTTTAGCCAAGTGAGTCAGCTTTTAGTCAAGGCACCTTGTGCCTTGTATACTTTCCAATGTTGAAAGGCAATACGGGCTCTGGCAAGCTCCCCTTGAAGGTGACTATTAAAGGGATCATCAGTTAGTTTGGTCGTAAGGTGCTCAATGTTAGAGCATATGTTGGTGTACTCTTGCCGAGAGCGAGAGGCAACTTCCTTACCATAATGACGGGCGAAATTCCTAACTCTACTAGTAGTTCGAAGCCACCAGTGGATCCAACCCTTTGAACCTAAGGGTCTTGGTTCAGCGTTCCAAAGGCTAGAAAGAAGTTGTTGGGCAGAAGGAGAAGAGAAACATTGACTATGCAGCCTAAAGAGATGATAATTCTGTCGTTGGTGGTCATTATGGATTTGCATAGATAAAGTAATAGGGAAATGATCAGATAAGGTTGCGTGTTGGTGGACTTTAGTATTAGAAAGGGTCTGCCAAAAAGAAAGGGTCGAAAAGTAATACCTATCTAACTGACTATAGATGCGAGCCTACCCCTTAAGAAGATTGTTCCAAGTGAAGGTATTTAGAGAGCCACTAGTAGTGTCTGCGATGCTGTCTGAAAGATAGAAACGTTTCTTAAAATTTGACTAGGCTTGAAATTCGTGATACGGAAGTTGAGAGAAAACACCCCCAAGCTTATCATGAGAGAATTCCATCATGTTAAAATCACCACCAAAAATCCAAGGAATAGAAGGGAGGCTATGAGTGAGTTCATGCCACAATCGGGCTCGTTCGGTAGAGTTATTGGGGGCATAAATAGAACAAACTCCGAAGGGACCATGTGAGGAGGAGAAAACAGCCCAGGCCACTCGGTGACCTAAATCGGACCCATGCTGAAGGAGTTTGTCTTTCCAATAGGCTGGATAAAGAATGGCTGCTCCACCTTTCCCACACTCATGAGAAGTAGTGAGAACAGAAGAATGGGGAAGAAACCAGTGGGCTGAAAGAGATAATTGTTCGGTTGAGATCTTGATTTCTTGGAGGAGGAGGAAATCCAAAGTGAGATTTAGGCTAGAGAGAAAGTTGCTAGCGCGTTTGCGAAGAAGCCTATCAGTTAGGCCTCGGACATTCCAAGATAGAAGGTTCATGGAGAAGCTCTAGATGTTATGAGTGACAGGGCAGTAGAAGGATCAGGGTTAGGAATGTCAGTTGTTATAGTAGTGGAAAGAATTGCAAAGGAGTTGCTTGTATTAACAGGTAAAGCTGGGTTAGTTTTGGGTAAAGGAGAGGAAGGAGGAGTAGTGGTTTTAGATGCTTTGGCCCTTTTCCTTCCCCCTACCATGATAAACTCATCATGTAAAAGTGAATCTTGGACTAATTGTGAGTGGATGATTGGTGCCTTGGACCTAGCCTTAATGAGAGAATGGGATTGGGAGACTCTTACCTTGAAGGGAGCAGACGAGGAGGAAAGGTGTGAAGCATTGTTAGAAGTAGAACCGAACTTAATGGGAGCAATTGGTGGATTAGATTGAGGAGTGACTACAGGACTGGATTTGGGAGGATTGGTTTGAGATTTTTTCTTAGCTAGAAAGGGACAGTTAGAAATGTGGTGCTCTGCACGATGGCAGTAGCTACAAGAGTTAGGAAGATAAAAATAGTCTACCTTTTGAGTAAAAACTTTGCCTCCAGCTCCTAAGGTTAAAGAGGTTTTCTTTTGGGAAATGTCTAGTTCGATACAGTAGTGAAGAAAGTGAGCCCCGTTAACCTCAATTCCGTGGTCGGAGATGACTCGACCTAAGGTGCTAACTATGTCTCGCTCAACAGGTGAAAAGATTAAAGGAAGATTAGGTAGCTCTACATAACAAGGGATAATATTAAAGGCTAGGTCGCTAACATTGAAATCAAATATCCAGCCGCGGGCGATAAGTGTAGCATTATGAGCAGGAAAAATTCAAAGAGAGAGAGCTTTCTTGATGTGAGAAGCCTCAGAAAGTTCAGCAAGGACAAAATTACGAGCATAGTATCAAGCATATAAGACTTGTATTCCGTGGGTTTGTAAAATATTTTTAATATGCAAATTGATGCTTAATGATCGAGGTAGATAACCTACTATTTGAAAAAAAATAAAGCGTGCAGAAAAATCTTGAGAAATAGATTCAAAAATATCTTCAATCCAAAGATTCTGAGTTGGGAGAACTTCCCTGAGGTGAAGAAGCAGCAGCCGTTGAAGATTCGTCCATATCATTGCATGAAAGGAGCTCCACGTCCATTGGAACTGGCTCAACATCGGTAATAACGCAGTGGCAGCCCTAGCACAACCTGCAGCAATAGCACCACAATGCAGACCCTGCTGCCCACTGCTACCGCTACCCCACAGCCACTAGAGCGTGGCGTAGCAGCCCTGGTTCATAGCCACCAGAGCACGGTGCAGTAGCCCAGGAAGCCAGAAACCCAAGGCACCACAGCAGCAAAAAAACCCGCAGCAGAAAACTTTCTTGTGCAACGCTGACATTTTTTTGGGTGGTAATTCAAAAGATTTGGAGTTACACGAATTTGGGGCCCATGGCTGCAGGAAGGTAAAATTCAAAGAAAAAAGCTATTATTTTGATATTTGGAAATCGAGTTTTCTTGTTCCACCACCAAATCTCTCATGGTTCAACAAATTCTTGTGACGTTTTCTACTTTCTTTTCTCTACCCAAACCTTCTACCAACCGATCATGGCTGCTGTGGATATGCGAACCGCTGATCTGCAGGAAAGAGCAGAGCCAAAAACCCAAGATCTACAATGTCTAATTAGCTTTTGATGAAACTTCAACCACAATCGTGGTTGGACACATACAAGGCACAACCAAAGCTATATTAATAGTGCAGCAAGCCAGAGCCGACCCAGATCAGACAAACATATTCCCGAAGAGGTTCAGGATCGTAAAAGATCAGATAGCCGGCATTTTCCAACTATCTAATATTAGACTACTATAATGAAGAAGTTTAAGAGTTTGTGAAAGCCTTTCAACAAATAAGAAACCACCCTCTTCCACCTTTTCAAACAAGATCATTTTATCAACCATCAACATTAATTCCCCAAAACAACTACAAATCATTGAGAAATTTGGTTAATGAAAAAATAGATCATTTAGCTCAAAGTTTAATTGCATTTATAGAAGAAAATAGGTAATTTGTAGCTAAAACAAGGAGATGTTTCCAAGATTTAATAAAAAGTGACCTACCTTTTCAACTTGAACCAAATCCCACTAATAAGAGAAAGGGTAGGAAAAAATTGTATTCTATCATCACTAGGAGTGGAAAAATTATTGAACCTAGTCCTATAAAAAATTTAGTTTCCAAGATACTATTAATTAGACACAAGATGAGGATCATCCACACATAACAGATAAGGAATAAAGTGAAGAATCAATGGAGAAAGAGGGACAATGCTCCACCTCTTTCTCTTTGAATAGGAAAATAATTTTACCTCCCTTCACTAAATGGTTGCAAGATGATTTACAACTAAGGCACATATAGAAAAAATGTTTAATGAATTATATTTACATATTCTATTAGAGTAGGTTATTAGGGATACACATCTTTATGCTAAATACTTGAGAGAATTATGCACAAAAAGGAGGAAAGAAAAAATTCCCAAATAAGTGTATTTGGTTGACAACCTATCTCAACTCATAAAAAGTCAAGAAATTCTAGAATACCAAGATCCGGGAGTTCCAAAAATCCCTATAAAAATTAATGAGAAAAACATTAAAACTTGCTTATTAGATCTAGGTGCTAGTATCAATAGTATGCCTCTTGAAATGGCTAAGTTTCTTGTCTTGGAAGACATAAGGAAAGTAAACATGTTAATATCTTTAGTAGATGACTCAAGTGTTAAATCCATAGGAGTGGTAGAAGACTTAATTGTGGAGGTTGAAAAAGGAAAATACCCTATAGATTTTGTTGTATTGGAGGCAAAGGATCTAGATTGTTTTCCCATCATCCTAGGTGGATCCTAATTAGCAACAGCTGATGTAATCATTAATTGTAGATTAGGGCAACTCCAATTATCTTTTTCCAACCTTATCTTTATGCTTAATATATTTGATAAAGAAAAAGAAGATTGGCTGAACCAGGACATTAAAGAAGTTAGGATGCTCTACATAATACCCACATCAGTAATGGTTCAATATAGGGAAACAATGGTGCTAAATAATTTTTAAGAAGTATCTTTAGACCCTTCTACAAAAGAGCAACAAGATCTTTTAGACAAAATTTTGAACTTGGGATCAAGGAGTATAGGAGAAATAATTCAGTCACCAACTAATGATCCTTTAGAACTTTATGAATTACCTAGTAATCTTAATTACATTTTCCTTGATAAAAATAAACCCTTAATAATAAATTCCAAACTTTCTAGTGTGTAAGAAATAAGATTAATATAAGTACTAAAAAGAAAATCAAAGGCATTTGCATGGAGCTGCGAAGACCTCCATCAAGGAATTTCAGCCAACATATGTCAACATCACATCTATTTAGAAGACAATGTTAAACCAGTTAGAATCCCCCTAGGAGAATTATTCCAACTTCAAAGTAAATTATTAAAGATGAAATTTCTAAACTTTGAAAAGAAGAAATTATTTATCTAATAGTTGATAGCGAATGGGTAAGTCCTATCTTGATAGTACCTAAAAAGGGAGGAAAATGGTGAGTTTGTGTAGATTATAGAAAACTTAATCAAAATACCAAAAAGGATCATTTTCCTCTACCAAATTTTGGAGAGACTAGAAGATCATGAATATTATTGCTTTTTGGATGGGTTTAGTGGTTACAATCAAGTAGCTATTACATTAGATGATCAACATAAAATAACCTTTACATATCCATATGAAACCTTTGCCTATAGACAAATGCCTTTTGATCTTTGTAATGCACTCACTACCTTTCAAAGAGCTATGATATCAATCTTTTCCAAAATGATAAAAAAATATATAAAAGTATTTATGGATGATTTTTCAGTATATGGGGATACTTATGAACCAACGTTAGATCACTTGGAATGTGTCTTAGATAGATGTATAGAGAAAAACTTAAAATTAAGTTGGGAAAAGAGTCATTTGATGGTAATAAGTAGTGTAGTCCTAGGACATGTAGTTTTTAAAGAAGGAATTAAAATGGAAGAGGAAAAGGTAAAAGTAATCTCTATATTTCTAGTCCTAAAAAACTTAAAAATACTTCCATCCTTTTTACGTCATGTTGGATATTATAGATGATTTATTAAATACTTTTCAAAAATAGCCAAGCCTCTTTACATGCTTTTAGAAAGAGATGTTTTCTTTATATGGATTGATGACTACCAAGAGGCATTCTTTGAACTTAAGAAGAGAGTAACCATTGCTCAAATGCTTAATGCGCCTAATTGGAATATTCCTTTTGACTTGATGTGTGATGTTAGCAACATTGTTATAGGGGTAGTTTTGGAATAATACATAGATAAAAAACCAAGGGTAATTTACTATGTATCCAAAAGTTTAGATCAAGCCCAAGTTAACTATACAAATATTGATAAAGAATTCTTGGCTATTGTGTATGCTTTGCACAAATTTAGACATTATTTAATAGGATATTAATGAGTAGCAAGTAGCCTCTGTGCTCAACCATAAGAATCACAAGCATTCACTAGTGATCTAGTTGAATTTCATGGACTTTAGCTCTCTCAATGCCAATAGTAAAGATAGTGACTTTAGGATGCAATTGTTGTCTTCCTAGCCTCACTTGTGTTGGTGTAAGTGTATGGTTAAGTGAGAGCTAAGACACATTATTTGTATAGATTTTATATTTTTATATTGATTAATCTAGGTGTAAGAAAAAGTAATTAATTAAGAATTAATCTAAGTAATTATCTAATGTCCTAGCCTACTTCCTAACATAAGTATCTAATCCCACCTTCAACACACATCCTAAACTTGTTACAACACTAGTGGATTACCAAGTGATAGGACTGTTAGGATTACTAAGCATTAACGTTATGCTTGAGGCGGTTGTACTTATGTGTATTAATTAAGTATTTTTAATTAACTAGTAATATGGAAGTAAAGTGCATGAATAATAAATTGCATAAAAGTAAAAATTAATCTATTTCCAAGTGCTGAAAGGTATTTCAAGAATCTTCTCTTTATTGCCATCACATCAATGTGTCCACATACGTTCGTGCTCAAATCAGGATCTGTACAATCCTTGACTCCTATTGCAGAAACTTAGAAAACCTTCTAACTATTGCCGAAAGAAACTGCAAGAACTTCATTATGCTACTAACTTTTCAATGTCATAAATGGAGTGGGTATGTGCATTTATATAGGTAGACCCAAATGCCACGTTGATGCATATGCATTAATATATCAAATCATTTGTCAACGAGGATGTGTCGATGCAGTCCACCAATGATTCATCAGATATAAAACTAGAGTTTACACTAATCATTCAGTTATAAAATTTCTAGAAAATAAAAAATAAAAAGTGCTAGGATTATGAGGTGGTGTCTACTCTTAGAATTTAATCTTAATATTCTAGTTAAGAGAAGTAGAGAAAATGTTATTTCAGAAAATCTTTCTAAACTAGAAATTGAGGAGGAAAATAGAATAAGAGTAGTGTTTAATGAAAAATTTCCTCATGAACATCTCTTTTTAATAAAGAAAGACCCTTGGTTTGTAGACATAGCAAATTATCAAGCCATAATGAAAATACCAACTCAATGGAGTAAGGAAGAGAAAAAGTTTTGTCTAAGAAACATTTTCAAGTATATTTGGAATGAACCATATCTTTATAGAATATGTAAGAACAACTTGGTAAGAAGATGTGTGGTAGAAGAAGAACAACAAGAAATCCTACACATATGTCATGATCACCTTGGAGGTTGACATTTTGATAATTGACCAACTGCTATAAAAATATTATAGAGTATGTTTTATTGGCCAAGTATATTTAAACATGCTCATAGATATGTCAAATGATGTGACAAGTGCCAACATTTAGGGGGTTATGATAGAAAGACAATGCCACTTAATCCAAATTTACTAATTGAACCTTTTGATGTATGGGGCATAGACTTCTTAGGATCATTCCCACCTTTTAATGGATGTGAGTATATCTTAGTATGTATTAATTATGTTACTAAATGGATGGAGGCTAAAGCTACCCAACAAATGATGTTAAAGTGGTTGTAGCTTTTCTAAGAGAACATATTTTAACATGATTTGGAACTCCATGAGCAATAATTAATTATTAAGGAACTCATTTTGTAAATAAAATAATGGAGAAATTCCTCAAGTCTTGTGGAATCCAACAAAAGATAGCTATTGCCTACCATCCCTAAACAAATGATCAAGTTGAAAATTAAAATAGAATCATTCTAAAGATCTTAACAAAAACGTTATGTGCTAAGAAGAAAGATTGGTCTAGAGAATTACAAGATGTACTTTGGGCTTATAGGATTATGCATAAACCAAATTTAGGATATTCGCCTTATTAATTTGTTTATGAAAAATAATGTTTATTGCCCATTGAAATAAAATAGCAATCTTTATGATTAGCATAGTAGTTAAATTTTGACGAAGAAATGGACCAAGACTTTAAAATGACTCAATTACATGAAATTGAAGTATGTATGCATGTAGTTGATATTGGGTTATTAGCACCAGACATGCTTGGTCAAGGAGACTAACTATTTTCATCAATTATTGTATCCAATCTTTGTATCATATCTACCAAAAAGTTAAATCCTTCATATCATTTGTTCTTTTCAAAAATAAAAGTATCTACTCTTGCAAGCTTAATAGTGATTGTGATATTATAGAAAGGTGTGAATTTTTTTACAATGAGATTATTTCTTTTCAAAATGTTTGTATTGAAATAAAATACTCTTTACATGTTAAGAAAATGAAAATTAAAATTTTGAATGAGGAATGCTCTTATCTCAAAAAGGAAAACTTAGACCTTAGGGCTGAGATTAAAAAACTAACAAGTGTAATTGAGCAGATGAACAAGAACTCTTTGGAGAAGTTAAAGGACAAAAACAACATTTATCTAGGTTTGGTAAATCTTCTAAACCAAAAACTTTGAAATGCTTCTTTTGTGGTAAATATGGCCATACTCAAGCTTTTTGCTATCTTAGATTACATCATTGCTCTTGGTCTTTGCAAAGGCACCCTAGATTGGAAACCATGCAGGGTTGAAAAAGAAAAGAAGGAAAATATGAGAAGAACTTGATGTCATAAATTACTCTCTCCAATGACAAAGCTAACACATGGTACATTGATAGTGGATGTTTGAGGCACATGACAGGTAACAAATCCTACTTCACCCACTTCATTGAATAAAATTATGAAATAGTCATATTTGGAGATGACATGGAAGCACCTATAATAGATATTGCTACCATAGGAGGAAAAGGTAAGGGATTATCAACTATAAACAAAGTATTTTTTGTTGATGGATTAAAACATAATCTTCTTAGTGTTAGTAAGCTTTGTGATTCAAATTTCAATGTTACTTTTTCAAAAGAAAATTATAGAATAGAAGATTTAACTACTGGAAATGTTGTGATAGAAGAAACTAGAAAAAGAAATGTGTATACCACTATTTTTAGGAATTGTCCTAACCTTGAATCCAAGTGCTTAGTAAGTTGTGCAGATGATACACAGCTTTGACATAGAAAGCTAGATCACATAAATAAGGAAATTCTTCAAACCTTGGTATTAAAGGAAATGGTTTGTCGTCTTCCCAAGCTCAAAGATTTCAATCTAAATACATGTGAAGCTTGACAGAAAGGAAAATAAAAAAGGGTAAAACTTGGCTAGAAAAATTATATTTCTACTATTCGACCCTTAGATCTATTTTGTATGGATGTGGTTGGTCCAACTCAAACTCTTAGCTTGGAAAAGAAAAGATATTTTTTGACCATCGTTGATGATCAATCTCACTTTACTTGGGTTGCATTTTTATGTCATATAGATGAGGTATTTGATCATTTTTTGAGAATTAGTAATCAAATCCAAAAAGAAAAGGGATATGGTATTAAAGTGATTAGAAGTGATAATAGAGGTAAATTTAAAAATGCAAAGTTTGAACAATTTTGTCAAATGAATGACATTCTACACCAATTCTTTGTTGCAAGAACTCCTCAACAAAATGGTGTAGTTGAATAGAGAAATAAAATCTTAAATGAGATGGGAAGAACCATATTAAATGATTGAAGTCTTCCTCATCACTTCTAGGCTGAAGCCATCAACATTTCTTGTTATGTTTCAAACAAAGTTTTGGTAAGAAGATTCACTTCCAAAACTTCTTATGAATTGTGGACTGGTAGAAAACCATTAGTAGCTTATTTTCATGTGTTTGGTTTAAAATATTATATTCTAAATGATAAGGATAACTTGAGAAAGTTTGATGTGAAAACTGATGAAGGCATTTTCTTAGGATATTCTCTAGTTACTAGGGCTAACAGAGTGTTTAACAAGAGAAAAAACATAGTAGAGGAAATCATAACTGTCAAAATAAATGATTATGACATCACTTTTCCTCAACCTGATGGTGAAGCTGTTCCCATTCAAAAATGTTCTAGTCCCACTCAAGTGCAAGATGATAAAGCTTCAGAATCTAGTAGTGATCATGAAGAAGAGAATGATGATGATTAGGAGATATTCCCTCTCAACCAAAAATGCCTATACTCAACAAAACTCACTCTCTTAACAATGTTATTAGGGAAGTTCAAGATGGTGTTCATACTAGAAGTTAAATCAAAGAGATTTGTGCTTTTTCTGCATATCTCTCCTAACTTGAACCCAAAAACTTTAAGGAAGCTGAAGAAGAGGAAGGATGAATTTCTACTATGCAAGATGAACTCATTAAATTTGCTAGAAATGATGTATGGGAATGAACACCTAGGCCTAATGATAAACCTATTATTGGAACAAAATGGATCTTTAGGAACAAGACTAACAATAATGAAAACATCATTAAAAATAAGGCTAGATTGGTTGCCAAAGGATACAACCAATAAGAAGGAATTGATTTTGGTGAAACTCTTGCTCCTATTGCTAGGTTGGAATCTATTAGACTTCTTCTTGCCTATGTTAGCATTAACAACATCAAGCTTTATCAAATGGATGTCAAAAGTGCTTTCTTGAATGAAACCATACAAGAAGAAGTTTACATTGAATAAACTAAAGGATTTATTAATTCCATCAAGCATAATTATGCCTACAATCTCGAGAAAGCCCTCTATGGTCTTAAACAAGCTCCAAGAGCTTGGTATGAAAGACTCTCTTAACACCTTACATCAAATGGATTTGAAAGAGGTAAAGCTGATGTTACTTTGTTTCTTAAATGAGAAGGTAAAGATATTTTAATAGTTTAAATTTATGTTGATGACATTACTTTTGGTGCCACTAACAAAATTCTTTACAAGAAATTTTCTAATCTTATGCAATTTGAATTTGAAATAAGCATGATGAGAGAACTCAAGAACTTTCTTGGGTTTCAAATCTATCAAACAGCTAATGGAACCTTTATTTCTCAAACCAAATATGCAAAATATCTCCTACTCAAATACAGCTTAGCTGATGTTAAAGTTAAAGGTACTCATATGGCTACAAATTTTAAACTTATTAAAAATAATCAAGGTAAGCTAGTTGATTCCAAGCTTTATAGAGGTATGATTGGTAGTCTTCTTTATTTAACTGCCAGTATACCATATATAGCTTTAAGTGTAAAATTGTGTGTTAGATTCTAGTTAGCTCTAAAGGATTCTCATTACTAGGTCATTAAACATATTTTTCACTACTTAAAAGGTATTGCAAACTAGGGCCTTTGGTATCCAAAGGATTCTTCACTTGATCTTGCTAGTTATTATGATGTATGTTGGGCAAATTGTTTTGATGATCACTGCAACATGAGTGGAAACTAGTTCTTCTTGGGTAGAAGTCTTATTTCTTGGACAACCAAGAAGCAAAATTATACGACTCTCTCAATCGTAGAAGTTGAATATATCTTTGCTGGCAGTTTTTGTGCTTAATTACTTTAGATGAAAGAAACTCTCAAAGACTTAGGAGTAAAAGTAGATTCAACACCTATTTACTATGGGAATAAGAGCATCATCAACATGAAAAAAAATCCCATCCAACAATCTTGTACCAAACATATTGAGATTTTCCATCACTTTATACAAGAACATACACAACATGGTCATGTAAGGTTAGAATTTATTAGAATAGAGAGTCAACTCATTGATGCTTTCATCAAACCTCTAGACAAATGTTGGTTGGCTTTTTTATGAAAAGATATGGGGATAGGACCTTGTCCTATCATGTAAGTCTTTATATTCTTCTTATCTTTATATGACAAAAACAAATTCAAAATGGGACAAAACACAAAAAAAAAATCCTTTTTTATGCATCTATTTAGGGGAAGCTTGCTCACCTTCTTTTTGGTTATGTACAAAAAAGAAGAGAAGTAGCTTATGTGTTGTTATGTTTTGGGACAAGACTAACCCATTTTCTTAAGTTTTGAACATCACCAAAAAGGGGGAGATTGTTGACCTTTCGGTATGTCAAAACCTTAAGGAAAATGAAGAACATAGGATGTTTGTGTAGTGTTGTGTTTATAAGGTAGGATTGTGTGTGGACAAGGACTTCATAGAGACATGATCAAGAACCTAGAACGAGATAAGAAAACATGAGAAGTTCAAGAATATGGAGTGACAATGAAGAATTCAAGTGCAAAGAAAGATGTCTCCAAGAAACAGTAGACATCTTGGCAGAATGTAAGGCAGCACAAGGGAAGATGTCTTTGCAAAATAGTAGATGTATTTCTAGAAAAAAATATGTCTTTCCTTAGAATGAAGGCTATTTGTAGAAAGACATCTTTCACTAGAAGAAGACGTCTTCCCAGAATGGAAGGCAAATGCAGAAAGACATCTTAGTCATGAAGAAGATGTCTTTAGGAACTCTTATCTAGCCATTGCACAAACTTCATGTGGGAGACATAGTGGCTATAAGAAGATATAATTCTCATTGGGAAATGAACAAGCTTTGGTACTTTTTAACAACCCTTGGGGACCACTAACATTAGGGGGCCTCTGGTCTTTGGTGACCTTTGGGGTCATGGGAAATGAAGGTGTTCTTCAAATAGGGTTTAGATGCTTATTAGTCTCTAGCAACACTAAGGCCCAAGTACCTTCAAATAGACTCAGTAGTTATAAAACGAACTAATTGTAAGTATGTGTTTATTGTTGTGAATGATTAAATGGTTGGGTTGTGTATGAAATTGTAATTAGCTATTATAAAAGAAATTCAGCTAACATTGTCAAATATTATAAGTTGTTGGAGATTTCTATTTTGTTTAATCACTTAGTCTATACAGCCTTTATAGTATGTTACTTGTAACAAATAAAATTTTGCAAAAACTTTTGAGCACAATTCTACCAATCTACTCCTATTTTTCCCAAAAGATAAAGTTCCACAAGAAAACTAGAAATAGAGCAAGATTCAATAGACTTAGAAAGAAAAAGAAATGAAAGCATATTTGTGTGAAATCTCAAATATTTAAGCAAGATGAATTGACACTAGGAAACACTTCACAATAAAGCTATTCCAATTTAATGTAACCACGAATTTTCCAAACCCTCTGAGCTCAACAAGCAATTTCATAAAGACAATCTTATTATAATACAAAAAATTACTGTGTAAATGACAAAATACGAGTCTATATTTTGGCTAGTTAATAGTTGTCAAAGATTCCATTCAATAGAGCCTTAAAAAATTTGACAATTTTAGTATTGTAATACCAAGGCAATAGACTTTAAAACAATGAAGCTATTTTTATCATCTCAAAATACTAAAGATTTTTCTAAATTCTCTATGCTTAAAATAGGAAATTTCATTAAGACATTACTATTAAATTGCTCTTAAGGCTTTTTAACAACATAAGCTCTTCTATGGCTAATCTTAATAGGATTCTAATATTTTGCAAAAATAGAGCTATAAAAGCAACTTAGATAAAAACCCAAAATTAAATGCCAAGCATGATACTATCTAAACCATTAGCTAAGTAACTAAAACAAAATGGGAAGAAATGAACTCACAAGATTAAAAGAATGTAGCTGAATTGATGTCTTTAACTAGCCATATTACAAATAATCTTTAAATGTCTTCTTTCCAAAACCTTTTCCCCTGAAATCTTCTCTCCAAATTCTACCTTTGAAGGTCATTTTATAGTGATCTTAGGGTAGTTACAATAATCATGGAAAGTTAAGGGTATTACAAATATCTAGGAATATTAATTTACAAACACCCTAGAAGTTATAACTTCCATGGGGGTTATTAGAAATTTGAGCTATGGTTGCCAAGTGTTTTCTTGGTAATAATATCATAGAGGTTACCATAGGAAGTTATAAAAATTGGAGAAATACATGGCATAATTAGCAAGTGTCCTTTCAAATGCAAACATTTAGGAGATTTAGTTGTGCTTTTATACAACCTTTATGGGAAATTGAGCTTAAAATAAATAAAGATATATAGATCCACCTTTCTAAATTGTAACCTTACTATATGTACATGCATTACCTTTTTGAAACTTATATTATAACTTTGTGGCCACCATAATAATATATATAATGTTTTTAATTATGTTCCACCCAAGATTGTAACTTAAAGATGAAATGTGGTTTTCTCTAGTGTGGTATGAGCGCAAGGGTTTGTAGCTACCATGTTGCCGCTACCACTTACCCCTTGGCACCTAATCAACATAGAGATGGTGTCACTGTGATGAACATGCATATGTTTAGAGCATAGCCTTATTCAGCATCCATAATCTATTGATTCATGTTCTATCAATTGTAGAGTTGCTTAGAAATTCTTTGAGCTTCACCTGTTAGCTTATTCTCATCTAGAAATTGTTGATGCTCCTAGCTTTGTTGTTGTTGGAAGTAGCCACATTTTTTACCATCATGGTATCCTGCATCGGCATCACCTTTGCTATTGCCATTAGCATTGAGATTGGGACTACTTATCTTGCTCATTTGGTTGTTTTAAATCATTTTAAGTGCTTGCAGTTGGCCCTCTCTAGGTTGGAATAAACATGCATTGAATTGTTAGTTCACCCTTTTGTGTTTCTAGCTTTTCCCTAGCCATGCTACTAATGTTTTTGTGCATTAGGGTTGTCTATTTTCATTTGAAAATTGTAGTTTCCACTGTTAAATCCTCTGGGCCTAGGCAAGTGAGAAATTCGTTAGTTTTGATGGTTGTGCAGGGAAGAGCCATAATGCAGTGTTATTGTTTAAAATTCGTTGTTATTTGCTTGAGTAAATGCTATAGACGATAAAAATTTGAGTAGAAAAGATTGTGTACAGAAATCTCCCAACTATGGTCACATATCTTGATGTTAGTTCTTTGTCCTTGTTACCATTTGGGTACTTTTTTTTCTTTAAACTACCACATCTAATTAGAGTACATTCTGGATGTTTTTATGTTTTTGTATATGTGTGCAAGGACTCATTTCTCTTGGAAGTCATCTCAGGTAGCAAAAATCCACTTGGTGGTGCAATGGTTGAAATGATGATGTACATTAATCTTTTTTGTTCTTCTTTAGGGCAAGAATTTTGATTTGATGATGTCGAATTTTGATTTGTGCTACTCCAATAACTTAGGATATGATTTCACGAACAATAGCAAACCTTTACTATTTCCTAGTTTCAATTATTTTCCACTTTCCAGAGCAGAAATTCAATAGTTAATCATAGAGGATTTCAAATGATATCATTGTAATGCATTTCTCAAACTTTAAACTATCAAATTGTTGATATCCTAGCTATGGGTTTTTATCTAAAATGCTCATTCCAAATGGATTGTTTCCATTAGAACTTTAAACATAAGGGCCTTGTAATAGGCTTATCTTGAATGATGGATTTAAACCCAAGCAAAGGGAATGTTGATTGCCTATGTATCTATTAGAACTCAAAAGTCCAAAGATACTGAGAACTGAAAAAGTAATTCATCTCATAATTACAATTAAAAGTCCATGTAAATAAATAACAACCATATTAAAAAGAGCAGCACTAAATATATCATTTGCCTAAAACTTAGATAGGTAATATTACTTATGATCCTCAAGTGCATATCTTTTTATCCCTATATATTTTTATAAGGAGGTTGCCATATCTATTGATTTCATATTCATGCTCCATAAAATGGGTAAAATGTGCCAACATTTCATTCCCTCTCCTCAAGTTCCTTTGAAATCCATGATGTTTAAAATTACTTACTAACTAAATCACCACCAAACAAGACTTTATTGAACATTTCTACAAAAATAAAAATATTTTTTAAGGAAAAATTTCATCAAACTTAAGGTTTGATGAAATAAAAACCTCATTCCTAATAAAAATTAGGTAATTATACAAACTCAATATCATGTAAACTATTTTATGGGTGGGCAACAGTTAAAGTAAATCTTTTAGAGATTCTCATATCATGAACCCTTTTAGATGTAATTTCAGTAGAATTAATTCCCTTATTTCCTTTTCTTGTGTAGTTGAAGCCTCAACTTGCTCTTCACCTTTATCTTCAACAACTATCTTTGCTTCTTTTTCATCCAACTCTTTGGCTGCTGATTTTTTGAGGTTCTCCCCAACTAGTTGCTTCTATGTCTTGAGACATAAAAGCCTTCCCTAAGAATCATCTTTAGTAGACTCTCCTTGGTACTCAACTTCGATGGTGCATTCATGAAAGCTTCCCCAAATATTGGAATGTATAGAAAGTCCACTAGTGAGAAAGCTAAACTCATCTGAAAGCCAAAGGAAGAAAGGGCTTTCACTAGATGCTCCACAAGTGATTGCCTTATAATAGGCTCTCAATACAGGCTCTAGGAAACATCCTGTAACATGTGGGATAAAAGGCCTTCTTGTTACCCTCTCTCCAAGAACCATATTTCCTTCTCACACTTGAACAATTTACTTGCTTTTTCACTTAAACCTTGAATTGAGAAATGATGCACTTCCAAGCCATTCACATCTCTTTATATAGTGTAAGGTAAATTTAAAATTTGCACCAATTCTACTAATCAACTTTGCCACTTAGCCAAAACTTATTAAATTTCCATCACCATATGGTTGGCTAATTCAAATTCCACTATTTGGTTGTTGAAATTAATTCACCACTATGTGATTATCTAACCATCACTCGCACTTACATTCATCACAAATAATGATCACTTGAGATAATATAAATTTAATAATTAAAATAACACTTTAAATTAAATATTATTTAAACTAGTACTTTAACGTATATATGTTTTAATAATACTATATAGACTTATCTAAGCATACGATAGGATATATATGTTATGATTAAATATTATATAAGTCTATATATATATTATTTATTATATATGTTACCACTAAGCATATATATATATATAATTTTATTACTTACTACTATGTACACTAAATATTATTATAGTTATTACTATATTATATACATATATTAATTATATATATAGTTTTAAGTTGTGGGCAATTGCCCAAAGTAATATTTGTGTATAAAAAATTATACAGAAATTGTAATTCCATCCCATTTAATGTCGATAACTTATATGTTTCCTTTGATAATTGTTTCTTGATTAGAAATGGACTAGTCCATACTGTAAAAAATTTATTTGGCTTCTTCATATTCCATAATAATACAAGATCACTAACTTTAAAAGTTATTTTTAGAGCCTTTCTATTGAACCATCTTTTAACTTGAGAAGCATTCTTCAATAAATTATCTTTAGCTCTATCCATTTCGGCTTCTCTTTTGATGGGAAATATCATGAAACTTCTATCGTTATTAGTTTTCCTACTATACCTTTGCAAAAAATCTGAGGTTGAACTTATAATATTGTTCATAATTCTAGTGAGCAAACCATAGACTAAGTATAAGTTGATATTTCAATGGCCTTCTTAAATCTAATACGGTTGGTCCATAATGTAAATTGCAAGTAAATGAATTTAATTTCCTAGATTTCTATCCATTGACTTTTTAATGTAGGAAATGAGCTTTTTATTTGTCAATTCAGCTAAGCCATTTCCTTGAGGATAATAATTTGAAGAAGAGCATAGAAAGATGGTTTTTTCTGATGCCCATATTATAAACTCTTCAGATTGAAAAGTAGGTTCATTATCAAATACTAACACTTCAGGTAAACCAAAATGACTTAGAATGTGATCTTCCAAGAACTTAATCACATCTGACGTTAAACTTTCCTTAGAGCCTTTACTTCAGACCATTTGGTAAAGTAATCAATAGCTGTGAGAATAAACTTATGTTCTACTCTTGAAGGACTAATTGTGCCAATAAAATCTAAGCCCCATTGTTGAAATGGTCTATCTGCAATTATTGGTTTTAAGGGAGCTCTAGCCTTTTTGATTTTCAATCCATGAATTTAACATTTGTAACATCTTTGAATTTTCAAAATAATGTCTTAATACATACTAGGCTAATAAAAATCATAGTGATGTATATGTTGCATGATGGACTTAAGGGATTCATAGAACAAATTAGAGTGATCATGGAATTGTTCTAAGATAGGACCAATTTGATCATTGTGAACAGATTGCAATAAAACCTCTTTGAAATCCTTTCTATATAAGATTTTTTTGATGCCAACTCTCCCACACTAGCATAGGGCCACGATTAATAATTTTAAATCCTATGAAAATTAGGAATCCTATAAGTTTTAACCCATGCAAATTATTTTGATGAAAAGTAGAGTAAACTCAACAAATATAAAGAAAAACATCTTTTTTAAAAAAAAAGCATTAGCAACTAGGTTGACTTTTCAAGTGGTTTAATTAAAAAAGGTTCCATTGACAAGATGCATGCTACAAAATGAGACAAAGCTAAATATCAATAATGCTAAATAATAACATTATAAAGGATGGGACTTGAAACCTAATGTGTCATCTCTGCCCTTTATTGAAATAGTAACATAAGGTCTAGTTTCACATTACATAGAATCCAACATTACTTAAGATTGAAGATTATAACATTCCATTTTATTTGGTAATCCACTCTTATCATTATATTTTTTCTATCCATTATACTTGCAAGGAGAATTAGTTGATGAATTGGTACATAGAAGTGCATGAAATTTTTAGCAACATGTGACCAAACAAAAATAGCAATTTGCTTGCCATTAATCTCCTAATATTCGCCATGAAAATCACACAAGGATGGTGACAATGAATGTTATTGTCAAAAACTCCTTAAATGCCAGTTTCAAATCTTCAATTGATTTCAGTTAATAGGTCTAGGTCTCTGTTTTAATTGAGATTTATGCTTTAGTAGCCTTGTACACCATTGTCCAGTGTAGCAGCTGCTGGCACTTAAGAAAAAAAATGGCACAATAATAGAGATTCAAGATGATCTCACTAGTGGTCTCAATTTTTGAATTATTAAACTCTCATTAACAACCACAATGGTAGATTTCCATTATGCTTGTCATGTATTATTAGTTCTTATAGCAGGTTCATGTAGTCATTATGAAGATGACCGCTACCATTTTCTCTGTGGATTATTAGTAGTCATTCTAGTGCCTATGTTACATATTGATGGTGGTTGGTGTGTTTTTCTCCCCCCACGGTTGTGCATTTTTGCAGTAGTGCATTTCAATAGCTGGGCGTTTCAACAGTTGAATGTGGTTCCCTACCATTTTTGCAGCTTGTAGCTACATGTTCGTGCAACCATTATGTGTTCCCACATTGTAGTAACTACCATTTGTTGCATGTGAGTAATGATGGAAGCTATTATTTCTACACACCATTAGTGGGTACTACCATTTTCGACATGGGTGATGGCAGTGGATGTTACGCACGTTGGTGGTGGTAGATCTAGTTGTTGGTGGAGAGACAAAGGTGGGTAAGAGGTTAGATAGGCTCTTATAAATCCTTGGATGGACATAGTGAAAAAGGTAGAAGGATAAGCTATAGTGGTGGGAGGATTTCGAAGGCTAGCTACAGAGGAAAAATTCCAAGGTTCTTTTTGATTCTTTCTAATTGTTTGATGACATTCTAGAGGTAGTTTAGTGTGGAGCAATGATTAGATCTGAGAGCTAGAGGTTGCACTCTTGCCAAAGGAGGTGTGCTAATTATAGGCACAGGCGGCCAAGGCTACATAAGGAGTTGTTTCATTTGGTGCTCAATTTTGAGCTAACTCTTGCTTTAGCCTGCGATGTTATTTAAATTTCTATATTTTAGCCCCGATCTTTATTGTATGATTGAAAAAAAGATCTTGCATTAATCTTGTCAACTATTTAATGCTTTTATTTTGTGCTCAAGTGCCTTTACTAAAGTTTTTTTTTTTAAATTACTACTTCTTTACAGAGTTGTTATGGACTAAACCTATTAAAATTTACTGTTATCATTAAACATTATGTTTTATGAAACACCACGTTGCCCTTTTAGTTGAAACTATTCCTAGGTTTTTGTATCCATACGAGAGGCACCCTTGGCAATAGTCTCCTTAAATGAGTTTTGTGGGTGTTGTTGTGTCCAAAATTTATGTATGAATAGATTCCATCTTTAATCACAAATTTATTTCCCTTTTTGAAGAAAGCTCTTTTCTAACTAGCAGTTTGGGAACCTTTTGTGTATTAAGGAATTCTAGAATTTCATCATACCAATTTCCCTCACGAGTCTTAAGTACACATACTTCATCATCTTTAGCCATTAACTTGGCTAATCCCATTTCTTTAATGGTTTTGCATATTTCCAATGAAAACTTGAAACCTTGATGTTTTATGAGCCATTTTCCTCTCTTCAATCTAATTTCATTTTGAGCTAAGAATTGTTTGACCATAGGCTCTATTAGCATAATATGAACTAATGAGCTTTCCAAGTAATATTTGTAATGCTAAAATCCCTTAATAATTACAAATGCTTATTTCTCTATGTCTAAATAATTTAGCTTTGAACCTTTGAATTGATGCCCAAAAAATCTAATCAGTTCATCTTGACCTTCGTACTTTGAGTTAAAATGAAAACAATTGAATCTTTAAAGCAAAAGCATATAACTAGAAATCTTCTTTCAATTTTGGCTTTACCAAGTTGGAGCTTCTTGAATAGCTTTTTTTATTTCTACCAAGGCTATCTCTGATTTTGGTGTTTTCTCTACTAGGACATCTATCTTTATTATATACATCAAAGGTTTAGTAATTTCAGTAAATCTAGGGATAAATTTCATAACAAAATTTATCTTTTCAAAGAAAGATCTAAAAGACTTTTTACTTGTAGGATACTTGATATTCTATACTACTTGAATTTAGGAGCTATCTATAGCAATTCCTTCTTGACAAATTACATGTTGTAGTAAACTTCTAGATTTAACCCCAAAGATACATTTCTTAGGATTTAATGAAATACCATGCTCACGACATCTATCAAAAACTTGTTGAAGATGACCAATACAATCTTCCTTCATTTTTGAAAAGATAGTGATCTCGTCTAAATAAACGACAACGAATTCGTCTATAAACCTTTAAAGGCTAGATCCATTGCTCTTTGAAAAATAGCTCTAGCATTTGACAATCCAAATGACATTCTTTGGTAAGCGAAAGTTCCTCATTTGGTGATAAATGTTGTTTTATATTTGTCACCCTTATCTACGATGATTTGATTATAGCTTGAAAAGCCATCTAGGAAAGAATATACTTGATAACCTGATACTTTGATCAACATTTCATTAATTTTAGGGAACGTATATTAATCTTTTTCTGAAGCTTTGTTCAAATTCTTGAAATCTACACAAAGCCTAATATCACCATTTTTCTTTCTTACTGGCATAGGGTTGGCAAGCCATGTCGAATATCAAGTTGGATATATAATTTGGGCTTGCAATAACTTTTTGATCTTAGCTTCTATAGCTGGCTCAAATGATGGATTGAATTTCCTTTGTTTTTATTTAGCTATCTTACAACCATTTATCAAAGGAATTTTATGTGTCATCACATCTAATTGAAAAGTTTTAAGATCACCATAAGACAATGCAAAATTTCCAAATAATTTTTTAGGAGTAATAATAAATTTTTCTTGAAAACTGAATCCTTTTCCGTTGTGACATTTAACATCTTTCATATCTTAGTAGATCTAAGATTTACTACTTTAAATGCTTTATCATCTGGATTTTGTATATCTTTTTGAGTAAGCAAATTTTTGCTAAATTCATGTTCATAATCAATCACCTTTTTTGAAATAGAATTTTTCTTAAACCTTGATGTTGTTTCAATAATGATTTGAATTTCAAATTCTTGTTTATTTCTCATGAATCTAAGCAATTTATAATCATCTTCAAATAGTTGTAAATGCCTTATGTTATCTAGTACTGATGGTTGATGATCATTCTTGATCATTTCATCTTCATAACCTTTTATATTTTTCACATCTAATGTTGAAACTGCTTTTGCTAAATCATCTGCTATATAATTGTCTTCTCTACCTAAATGTTCTATTTCATAGTGATGACATTAATCTAGCATTTTGCAAACAAGCTATTTATAAGGTCACAAGAATGAGCTTTTGACCACATAATTTCCTTTAAACTATTCAAAAACTAATCTCGAGTCTCCCTTTATGGTGATTACTTTGATTCCTTTTTCCAATGCTGTTTTAATTTCAATACTCAAAGCTTCATATTCAACCTTGTTGTTAGTATAAGGAAAAGATAGATGAATTTCTTTGAATACTTTTGTGAAATCATCTTTTATTAGAACTACACCAAGTAGCTCATTATTTGATTCATATCAAGGAAGTTAGACATAGCAAGATTATTTTCATCCTCATCTTCCACTAACTTGGTATCTTGATGCCTATATTTTCTATTTTTATTTTCTTCAATTTTAACTTTCACTAAAGCTTTTTCTAGTTTCACTACTTTGTTGGACAAGTCTCTCATTAATTATCTTTTTTAAAAGATTCTTTATTTTGTAATTGTTGCTCTATCTTAATATGAGATGACCCTGGTAATGCTTTAAGTTGAGAAAAATCTTGCACACAAATCATCATTTTCTCTTCTCTTTTTTGAGTTGTGATAATCTCTTTGTGATTTAAGTTCAACTATTTCTCTAATTGTATAGCTTCACTAAAGTAGTCATTCAACGTTAGCAAGTTTGGAGTTTTTCTTAACAAGATTGAAATATTGAGATTCAAAGCCTTAAGATAACTATCTCTAAACATTTCATCTAATGGTCTATATTGTCTTTGAAAGAGTCCACACATTCATTGAAACTTAATATTGAAATCTCAAATTGACTCTTTAACTCCTTGCTTAGCTTGCACTAGTCCATAGAATAGTTTTTGTTGATTTAGTTGATTGCCAAACTAGGCCAAGAAAAGACTTTTCATATCATCCCAACTTGTGATACTATTGCTTGGTAAGTTTCAATACCAAATCTAAGCCATATGCTTTAAATATGCTACAAACAACCTACAAGCTCTATCTTGATGTTAAATATTTGCGTGATCCAAGGCTAACTCAAATAAGTGAATGTATTTTCCAAGAGTAAAAGGTTCAAGTAAATATTTATAAACTACCTTAGGAATATTATTGTAGTTTTGAAATCCTAATGGTGTAACTCTTTGCTAAGGATTTGCCATCCTATTAGAATTTCTTTTGATTGTTGAACTTTTATATTTCTTTGGTCTTCTCTTCTAGATTGATAAATCATATAGAAGAGGTGATATCTTTATTCTTCTGGGTTTTATTCCACTACTTGCCCAAATTTAAAAACCTTTTTTTGTTCTTCTTCTGATGAATAATCAGTCTTATAATCAAGAATTTCCTTGGAACCTTTGAAACCTTCCAAACTATTAGTTTGTTTGGTCATGAACTAAAAAGAGTATCTAATTTCTTAAATCCTTCTAGCAACAAAAAGAATTGTTGGTGTGCTAGAACTATCAGGCTTATGATCTGTTGGTGTCCTTTCAAATGCAAACATTTTTAGGAGATTTACTTATGCTTTTTTACAACCTTTATGGGAAATTTAACTTAAAATAAATAAAGATATGTAGATCTAGTTTTCTATATCATAACCTTGCCATATGTACATGTATTACCTTTTTCAAACTTATATTATAGCTTTGTGGCCACCATAATAATATATATAATGTTTTTAATTATGTTCCATCCAAGCTTGTAGCTTAAAGATGAAATGCAATTTTCTCTACTGTGGTATAAGCGTGAGGGTTTGTAGCTACTATGTTGCCACCACCACCTTACCCATTGGCATGTAACCGGTGTAGAGATGATGTCACTGTGATGAATAGGCATATGTTTAGAGCATAGCTTTATTTGGCATCCATAGCACATTTATGAATGTTCTGTCAATTGTAGAGTTACTCAAAAATTCTTTGAGTTCCACCTGTTATCTTGTTCTTGTCTAGCAACTATCGGTGCTTCCAACTCTGTCACTATTAGAAGTAGTTGAATTTCTAGTCATCATGGTCTCATGCATTGATGTTGCCTCTACTGTTGTTGTTGACATTGAGATTGGGATTGCTTGTTTGGTTGTTTCAAATCATTTTTTAGGGTTTTTAGTTAGCCCTCTCTAGGCTAGATTAAACCACCATTGAATTGTTAGTTTACCCTTCTATGTTTCTAGCTTTTCCCTGGCCATGTTGCTAACGCTGCTGCAGATTAGGATTATTTATTTTCATTTGAAAGTTGTAGTTGTCACTATTAAATCCTTTGCCTACAGGTAAGTGGAAAATTTATCTGTTTGGATGCTTGTGCAGGGAAGAGCCACAATGCGATGTTGTAAAAGTTCATTATTATTTTCTTGAGCAGATGTTGCAGACGACAAAAATCCAAGTAGAAAAGATCATGTATAGAAATCTTCCAACTATGGTCACCCATCTTGATGTTAATTCTTTGCCCCTGTTACCATTGGGTACTTTGTTTCCCTTTAAACTACCATATCTAATTAGAGTACATCCTAGATGTTTTTGTATTTTTGTATACATGTGCAGGAACTCATTTATCTTGGAATTCATCTCAAGCAGTAAAAATTTGCTCAACGGTGTAATGGTTGAAATGATGAGCTGTGTTAATCATTTCTATTCTTTTTTAGGGAAAGAATTTTGATTTGATGATGTTGACTTCCAATTTTTTGCTACTCCAGTAACTTAGGATATGATTTCATGAATAATAGCAAACCTTCACTATTTCCTAGTTTCAATTATTTTTCAACTTTCTAGAGAAAAAATTCAACAGTTAATCAAAGAGGATTTCTCATGACATCATTGTAGTGTATTTCTCAAACTTTAAACTATCAAATTGTTGATATCCTAGCCATCGGTTTTTGTCTAAAATGCTCATTTCAAATTGATTGTTTCCACCAAAACTTTAAACATAAGGGCCTTGTACCAAGCTTATCTTGAATAATGGATTTAACCTCAAGCAAATATAATGTTGATTTATTATGTATATATTAGAACTCAAAAGTACAAATATACTGAGAACTAAAAAAGTAATCCATCTCATACTCCTAATTAAAACTCCATGTGAATAAATAACAACCATATAAAAAAGAACAACACTAAATAGATCATTTGCCTAAAACTTAGATACACAATGTTACTTATGATCCTCAAATGCATATCTTTTTGTCCCTATATATTTTTATAAGGAGCTTGCCATATTTATATATTTCATATTCCTACTCCATAAAATAGCTAAAATGTGCCAACAATACTTTCATTGTGTAATCATCAAGCAATCATTGTATTCATTATTGTTCCTCATTGTACAATAATTTTTCTATTTGTAATTGGTCAAAGTGAGCTATGACTCAAATTAGAAGGATTAGCAAACTTAGTTACATTCTTTCCTTGTGATTGTAATTCTCTTGTTGCCTTGTAGGGTTGATGTGCTTCTTGAGGAAAGGCATCTTGCTTGAGCTTGTCGGGAGCCTATGGGATTGAGTGTTGGTGTAGTGTTGCAAGTTGTAAAGGTAGAGGGATCCTTAAAACCATATTCTAAGCTTGTTGGGATCTTGTGGGGTTGAGTAGATTTGTAGCATTGAATCACTCCTAAGCAAACCTTAGAGATTGTATAGGGTGTGGTACCATTCAAACCACATTTTGAAAGGAATGAAGTTTGAAGGTGTGCTTGTGAACTACCCTTTGAGTGTGGACTACCCAAGTTGGGGAGCCATGTTAAATTTTGTGTGTACTTTGTCTAGAATATTTTTTTTCATTTGGGGAATTTATTCATCCCCCCTTTTCTAAGTTCAACAATCTACAAGGGTGCCTTTGAAGTCCTCTAAACTTTTAGAATAGTTACTTAAAGACAACCATATACAACATAAGCGACTATTCAAGGAAGCTTGTAAGAGGCACGATCATCTTTTTGACATAGTTAGAGACGCAACGTTAATGACTAAAGATGATCCAAAGCTACCAAGGTACTTTAGATTGGATAGGTATTAACATTATCATCAAATGGCTAGTCATGACATTGATTTTTGCCTAGCATTAAGGGATAATCTCTAGAAGATGATAGACCATGGAGAGTTGATGTTGAATGAGCCTAACTCTCCAAGTACCAAAAAAACTCTTACATTGTAGGCTCATTCACAACAACCAAATGGTCCAATCCTCTTAGGAAACCATTTGTTATCCAAGTACCAAATACAAAGCCTAGAGAGCCCTTCTTCATACGGGTATCACCTCCTCTAGCCCTTAAGAAGCCTTTTTTCATATGTGTAGTGGCATCAACTTTACAACCTAGACTATGAGTTGCCAATCCTTCAAGGCATAGGGAACCATTAATTATCCATTTCCCTCCACCTTTAATAAGTAAAATCATGACAACCCATGACCAAAGCCCACCTATAGTGACCCATTACTTAAAGGTTAGCAGGAAATCATCATCACAATGATGATGAAATCAACCTATTGCCAAATCCATGACTAAGCCCATTGAAGGTAGCCAATAAAAAAAGGATTAAAAATAAGTTAGCCCACCTAGATCTATATCAAGATCAACTACATCAATGAACAAGGGACCCAAGGCATCCATGTCAAAACCTAAGCAGCAAACTCTAGGAAGAATGGAGGAAGTTAAGATGACTAAGGTTGAAACATGATATGCCAAGGGAAAGAGTTTTCTTGCAACAATGGTATAAGCCAAATGGTCATTAAAAGAACATAACACATCACTAAACTTATACAACTTGATCATGACCTCTCTTGCTCATAGGGACGCACTTCTATCACTATGATGATAGATATGCTCATCAATAGAAAGTTAATCCACTCTATCATTAAGAAAGTTTCACTTAGGAAAAATAAGCATAAAACAATGGTCAATTTTTGTGACAGTGAGATGAAGATTGACTCTTCAAAATCGGATAGTGCTATCTGCCGCTCTTCTTATTACTATATGTGTTCACAAGTACAAGATTCATTATGTCCATGTGGATGATGGGGTGGCAACCAATGTGGTATCATTTAAAAAACCACTAAATCAACACTCAAGTCATTTAATGGATCATGAGTAGTGGTGTAAGGTTCCATCTCCTTAGATTCCATAGTTGGTAAGCAATTCCCTACATCTGTCAACTTCCTAGTGGTTGAAGAGACACCCAACTTCAACTTGATCTTAGGAAGGCCATGGTTAGCTAAGTTTAACATGGTCTCATCTCCTATACACTAGGAGATCCATTTACCATATGAGGGAGGGAAAAATATAATATATGGAGACAATGTGTCAGTACCATCAGTTAAATATGTTAACATCAACTGAGGTTCAGAGGTGGAGTTTTAAGAGGAAACTCCTGACACTCAGACTGGGGCCAACAATAATGTGAATAACACCAACTCTGTAACATTGAATTTTCAACAAAAATGCCTAAAAATTGCCATGTTGAACAAGAGAGATGGTAAGCACAAGATCATGCCAAAGGGACTCATTGATCTATTGAATATTAAGGAACAAGTTCACGGTAAATGTCTTATTCCTTCTTTGGTTAATGGTCGGTTGGTTACTTTTACGACGTTATGTCTTATTTTGATATTGGCTCTAGCCTTATATGCTCTTTCAAGAGCATCCCATGCCTACTAGGCAAGTATGAACCATGGCTTGGTAAGGCCTAAAATTGGCAACCTTGTGGCTTGCTAAGGCCTAAAATTGGCAACCTTATACCCTGCTAAGACCTAAAACTAGTGATATTATGGCCCACTAAGGCCTCAAACTAGTGACATTGTGGTTTGCTAGGGCCTAAAAATGGTAAATTAGTGGCCTCTATTCCTTTTATCTCTCCTATATTTACAATGTAACCTACTACATCTTGTTTTACACCTTTAAATTTTATTGTCAAACTTTGCTTTGTAACTTTGCATTTTATAGTCATTTTAACTACTAGCCTATTATACCAAAAATTAAAAAACATAGAAAAATTTAAAACATGAAAATTTATTTAATAATACAAACTAGTCTACAAAGTTTCTGTCATAGTTTAGATTGACTCTCACATTTTAGACATAGTTTAGGATGGTTAGTAAAGCTTATACATTGCCCAACATATTTATATATTACAGGTGGCTTTTCACTAGTTTCCTTGAGTTCAAATGACTCAAAAATCAACTTGTGGAAGCCTAGAGACCTAGGGAATGATATAAGCCCAGTATCTAGCCATTTTTAACCACTAAAAGCTAAATTTAGGCCTTGAAAGCTAGGCAGACTAAGGAATTACGTTGGCCAATGTAGTTCCAGCGTAGTTGCTCATACAAGTAGTTTTTCACCAGCTTCCTTGAGTCAAAAGGACTTAAAAATTGACTTATGGAAGCCCAAAGGCCTAGGGCATAACATAAGACCAATATTTGGCCACTTTACAGCTCCTAAAAGCTAAATTCAAGCCTTAAAAGCTAGGTAGACTGAGAAACTACGTTGGCCAACATAGTTCTAGCATAGTTGCTCATATAGGTGGCTTTTCACCAGCTTTCTTGAGTCCAAATAACTCAAAACTCAACTAGTGGAAGCCAAGAGGAATAGGGCATAACATAAGCCCAAGATGTGGCCACTTTTCAGCCCCTACAAGCTGAATTTAGGCCTTGAAAGTTAGGCAGATTGAGGAACTACCCTGGCCAATGTAGTTGCTCACATAGGTGGCTTTTCACTAGCTTCCTTGAGTTCAATTAACTCAAAAATTGATTGGTGGAAGCCCAAAGGCCTAGGACATGAAAGTTTCCTACTATCTGGCCACTATTTAGCCCCTAAAAGCTAAATTTAGGCCTTGAAACCTAGGCAAACTAAAGAACTACACTAGCTAGCGTAGTTGCTCATACAAGTGAATTTTCACTAGATTCCTTGAGTTTAAATGACTTAAAACTCAACTAGTGG
Organism: Gnetum montanum; assembly: GCA_015680685.1. Classification (NCBI taxonomy): domain Eukaryota; kingdom Viridiplantae; phylum Streptophyta; class Gnetopsida; order Gnetales; family Gnetaceae; genus Gnetum; species Gnetum montanum. The sequence goes on along the minus strand of MNCI01038036.1, from coordinate 2,236,265 downwards.
AAGCCCATAGGCCTAGTGCATGACATACACTCAAGATTTAGCTACTTTTTAGCCTCTAAAAGTTGAATTTAGGCCTTGAAAGTTGGGTAGACTGAGGAACTACGTTGGTCAATGTAGTTGCTCATATAAGTGACTTTTGACTAGCTTCCTTGAGTTTAAATGACTTAAAAATCAATTGGTGGAAGCCTATAGGCTTAGGGAAGGACATAAGCCCAAGATCTAGCCACTTTTTAGCCTCTAAAAGCTAAATTTAGGCCTTGAAAGTTAGGCAAATTGATAAACTGCATTGGCCAATGTAGTTTGAGCATAATTGCTCATACAAGTGGCTTTTCACTAGCTTCCTTAAGTCCAAATAACTAAAACATTAACTAGTGGAAGCCCAGCGGAATAGGGCATGACATAAGCCCAAGATCTAGCCATGTTGTAGCCCCTAAAAGTTGAATTGATGCCTTGAAAGTTAGACAAACTTAAGAACTATGATGGCTAGCATAGCTGCTCATACATGTGGCTTTTTACCAACTTACTTAAGTTCAAATGACTAGAAAATCAACTAATAAAAGCTAAGAGGCCTGGGGCATGACATAAGTTGAAGATTTGACTACTTTTTAACCCCTAAAATCTAAATTTAAGCCTTGAAACCTAGGTAGACTAAGGAACTAGATTGGCTAGCATAGTTCTAGCATAGATGCCCCATCAAAACCTAATAAGAGACTATAAACACATCAACTTGACCTCCAAACTCATCATCCAAGCTCCAAATCATAGATGGAACCTTCAACAACTCTAAAATTTCATAAAACCCATCAAAATATTCCAAAAATTATTTTTCTTGGGTGAACTATGCTAGGAGACACCCTAACTACATTGGCCAATGTAGTCCCAGTGTAGTTGGCATGTGTTTGATCATCAAATATCTCTAACAACCTTCAAATTGACATTTCCTAATCTTTACACCCCCGGAGGCTCTAGTGATCCTACAATGTTAAGTTATGGAGCAAAAACAAGTTAAATCCCACTCCCACCTTGGAACTAACCTAGGAATGACTTGAACTATGTTGGCTAGCATAGTCCTAGTGTAGTTGGTTGGAGTTTAAACACCAACAATAAAAAATGACCTTAAAAGTGACATATCATAGCCTTCATACCTTCCTAGAGTCTTTGTGACCTTAAACTACCAAAGAATGGAAAAAAATTTAGTCAAAACATACCTTAACCTTAGAGCTATGTTGGGCATGACCTCAACTACATTAGCTAGCATACGTTTGGCATAGTTGGTTGAAAAAGCTTAAAAAATAGGTCACTAACATGTTGAATCAACTTTCCAATGCATCATCTTAGCCCCAAAACCCTGCCAAAGCCTCTAGAGACTAGTAAACCTTGTAAATTAAGTAAAAAATGGCTAAGACTTATCATACACCCCATACCTATGATAGGACTATGTTGGGCAGCATAGTCTAGGGGTTTATGGCCATATTTACAGTCAAAAAACCATCAAAACTGACCATTTTGAGTCTAAACACTAGCTATGAACACCAATAACCCTAAGAACCCAAGAACTTGGTCGATTGACCACAAAAACTAATGAAAAGCCAAGACTCATGTGTAACCATGCTGGGGTAGACCAGGACTACATTGGCTAGCATAGTCCTAGTGTAGTTCTTACTCTAGGATAGTTGTACTAACATCACAACACTAAAAATGGCCTAAAACTTGATTTGGGACATCTAGAATCTTGAAAATTTGAAGCCAACTATAGTCTAGCTTGACTTTAACGATGAGAAGCCCAAATTTTGATCCAACTACACTAGAGCTACCCCCAACTACACTCCTTAGCATAATCATAGGGTCTTGGTGTCAAAGCTTCATTTGCATTAGCTTGTTTTGACCTCCAAATGACTAGTTTAGCCTTTTCCAAGACCATGCACTACCCTAGGAAGCTAATGGAACACTAATTTCAAAATTGGGATATCACAAATCTAATTTTCACATGGGACTATGCTAAGACTATGTTGGCCAGTGTAGTTGGTAGTCTTAACATACTTTGTGGTTTCCAGGAAATCAAAATCATGCCAAAATTCACCAATCTCCAACCCTAGTCAATTGCGCCAACCATACAAATCATTACGACCTCAAAATTGATCATAACAAACTTTAGAACTAATGTGTTGACACCAACTACACTAGAACGTACCCCAAGTATGCTGGCCAGCATTGTCCTAGTTGAGCTCTAGTGTTATAAGTGAAAGCTTTGTTTTTTTACTTTAAATAGTCTTAAAATGACCACACCAAGTGCCCAAACTTTCCCATCAATCCTATAGACCTTCACTATGGTCCGCTAAGGCCTAAAACTAGCAAAATATAACCCTAGTTGACTAGAAATTGACTAAGTGTCACCACCTATCTTCCACCTTGATTGGTTTGGCCTGATTCCATTATAGTTTAAGTTGTTTTGACTTTATTGCATAATCATGACCTTCATTTCCTTATCATTTAGTGTCATTTGGCTCTACACCCCTCATGTCCACAACATTTGGTCCTATTGAACCTCATGTTTCTATCATATGACATCATTTGTACTTTAGTTGGCTTCGTTTAGCTTTAGTTGATGTCATGGAACATAAATATGACTTTGTTTGACCTTACCCAACTTCATTTCATGAAATTTGGTCTGCATATAGCCTTATTTGACCATCATTAGATCACCATTTAGCCCTTGTTTCACACTATTTGTTCTAATTCACCCCTTATAGCCTTTGTTAATCATGATTGAACTATGTTTGGCCTTTGCTCTAATGTGTTTTGACTTATATATCCATTATTATTAATGTAATTTACATTGTTTTTACATTATATAGGAATTTTATTGCATAGGTTCCACTTGAAGTGCTTATGTTGTCATGTAGGAATGAGCTAGGAGGATAAGGAATCAAATTCAACTAGCCTTAAAGCCTAAAAAAATCCCTCTATGATGTTGTTAGATGAAGTTGACCTTACATATCTAAACCTTAAACCTCAAAAATGTTCTACCATACAACCTAAACATCTTATAGGAGCCTGATGACCACTGACCTTGAAGCCAGAGACATCATGAAGGGTCCCTTAGTCAAAATTCCCATCTCAATCACAATGGTGAGAAGAAAATGCATAAGACCAAGTTCCTCACCAAAACTTAAGCTTGATCATGACCTCATCAAGCCCTTACAATGCAACATTAAAGCCATTACATAGCCTTGATTACATCTAACACTTGTTTTCTTGTAGTGTTATTTATCATTATTGACAAGTTGTGATGAATGACCAATGTTGATGACTTTGATGGTTTCTAACAAGTGAGCTTTCATGCTCTCTTTCTCTCAATATCTTTATTTAACATAATAAATGAATTGCAAGTTTTGTAAATCTATTGCAAATTGCACAGCTCTATCTGTGTTGCATTAATAGTAACTAATGATGGCTTAGTATGTTGGTTGTCTCACGTAGCCCTATGCATTATTTTGTAATGACATGTTTTCTTTGTCTTTGTTTCTTATTCTCTTGGAGTTGTGCTTGCAAGATGAAGCTTGAAGTCATTGCAAAGATGTAACTCATTATGACAACAAGTTACCATGTGATGTGTAAGATTTGGTTAGCTTATCCTACCATGCCAAGAGTGCTTATTCCACATCACTCTCATTATTACCCCTAGAGCCACCATCCCATAGCCTTATTAAAACCTTCATTATATTGAACAACAATGTTGACCTATGTTTAACGCTCATGCATTATGGTCATTTGATATTTTCTTCGTCATGCTTCATCATTAAGTTCATTGGATATGACACATCTCATTCAATAAAAAAACCAAATCAAACTTGACCTTGGCAATGAAACCAAATGAAGGTTTTACCCTACAAAAAAAATGGGGAAGAAAATTGCCAAGAAATCAAGAGGTCAATGAAGACCACAAGATAGATCAATAACTCCAAACGTACAAAGGGAGAAGCCTAAAGGCTGAAGAAACCTTGGAGTGAAGTGTTGGTTAATCAAAAATGCTAGTGAGCAACCAACACTTTGAAGTATGAAGTGCAAAGATGATGTCGACTAGCTAGTATGTCATTGACATGATATAACCATGATGTTAACATTGGGAATTCATTGTTAACCTATGTGACTACTTTCTCATGATCAAATACAGTCTTTAACCTATATCACCTCACTTTAATCCTATCTTATCATCACAAGAACTCTTTGGCATGGTTTGACAGTACTAAATCAAGCACAGAGAGGGAGCACTAGTGATGGACCTATGGTGGTGTTTTGCATTCTTTGTCAACATCTCTCAGGTCAATCCTTAAAACATCAACAAAGAGGAACTAATGAAACACCACCAAGAAAATTCATGTTGTAACTTGTAATCTTCACCATCCTATTGAGGTAATATTTTATTATAAATGTAAGGTTTGTAGCCCATGAGTTGTAATCCTACATACTTTAACTTTTTGGGACTCAAAAATGCCTTATAAGTTGATGTTTCCTCATTTCCCAAGTGGGAAAAGTAATGTCATGTTTATGTTTGGGCTGGGGAAGGCTGAAAATGCCTTGGGAACTACTAAATTTGGCATTTTCATGGGTTTTATGATGGTCATGGCCTTTACTATGTTGGAGATACACACAACCAGTGTTGGAGTTGTTGGGTTTCCATTTTCCCAACAATGGCTAGCATAGTCATCACAATTTTCAGCAGTTGTAGCATGACCAACATACTCATAAAAAATTCTCAGCAATATTAACATGGCTAGTGCAGTCACCATATTTCCTAGTAAAATTCAACAATCCCAGTGTAGCTCTCCAAGGCCAGTGTAGTTGAGGTGATGCCAGTGTAGTAATAAAAGGCTATATACTATTTATAATATCAAGTGTGGTTTTGATGGCCTTGGAGTGTTAAAACTTGCCATAAATGGATAACTACATTGAAAATAATTGCCTGCTACACCTACAAATCACACCAATCTATTAGCAATCATGGTAGGAAATTTGCAGCAACAAATTAAACACAAATTACCTATTTAAATCAAATTTCAATACTTTAAAAGCAAATTTCGGCAAATTGGCAATTGGTTGAGCATTGAAGACTCTTAGTGCATTTCCCAGTAGTAAAAAGTCAAGCATTTACACATCATTTTTTACAACCAACGTAGTAGATCCACATCTAAGAACTAGTGAGGAATTTTTAGAAGTTGGAGCTTGGAAGCACCTAGATCATGCAATTGACTGTATAACATAAATTGTCAGTTTCACTAGACTTCAGGCATCATTTGGGCAACTCCTTGTGCATCTAGGCACACACTTGTATACCTTGAAGCTCTACTATAAAAATATTTTTATTATTTTAATAAAAATTAACAATCCATTTGTCTTTGTAAGTTTATTCCAAGTTTAAGTTTTATGCTTTTTCTTAGATCAAATCTACATTTTATTTAAGTTGTTTACACTTATTAACACTCCTCAAGTTCCTGGGTGATTGACAAGACTATCAAGGATGCTTTGGATCATCTTCTTAGAGGTCCTTAGGATCCAAAGTTAGATTGTTTCACCTGAGATTTTTATTTTTCTAGCAATCAAATTTTTTAGGCATTATAATTAATATTTTTAAGGGATGCAATGGTTGAGAAAATAGAATATATCTTAGGAGGACATGTAGTAAAATCCTAAGCATCTTCACCAACTAGTTAAGCAGAAGATTTTAACACAGATGTGGACTAATGTGGAAGGTAAGAGGTAATTTTATTCACACCACATTAGATCTAACAAACTAGATGTAGAAGTTCACTATCTCTTAGTTGTTATTCCCATCAAGTATTGGAATGCTATCATCAAGCTTCACTTAAGTTTTCATCATCTTAGAATTAAAACTGGAAGATGGATTCAACTTCCTTGAGAAGAGCATATTTGTAGGTTGTACATATTAGGAGCCTTTGAAGATGAGTTACATGTGTTTTTTCTTGTGATATGAATACCCATTTGAGATAACATTATAGTGTTACAACAAAAATCTTGTATGATTTATTTTTATGCCTCCATTAATGCCTGGTCAATTTGTCGAGCCTATCTTTACTTTTTATGAAAATGTAATATCTTGCCAATAGATCATATGGGGTTTGAATATGATAATGCTTCATTTCATTTAAAAATTTCTATTATGTTAACTACTCTTTCTTTAAGTATATCAGTCATCGTTGGGTAACAAAAATTGCTTAGATGACTTGAAAACAAAAAAAATTTGGTCGAATATAATACTATGACTCATGCTTTACTCGTAGTAACTAACCACAAGGAGTTATTATGGATCTACTATGGGTCATGATATTTGACGCTAAACTAGATTATGGGATTTGGGGATAAATTGGTTTACAAATCCTAGACTCCTCACAATCAACTTACAATTGGCATCAAAAAATCTTAGATAGCTATATTTGACATAGAAATTGCAAGAATCAACATAAAAATTGTATTAAACATACAGAGAAATAGAGAAGCATCATAAACATTAAATATCAGGAAAACCAAAGGATCTTATCATGTCTAAGATGAATTTGCTATTATTATCTTAAGTCCATCTTATCATAGTGGTTAGTTAAGCATAAATCTTATTTTGATTATTCCAACATCACATCAAAAGATAATAATTAACAATTAGTATGTCATCATATGTGAAACTTCAACTTGATCCAATTAACAAATTCGAGTTCAAGCATTACAATATGGACAAGTGATGAATAGTCTTTTAGCTTGCTATGACGATGGTCATGTGTTGAAATAGCCTCATCAACGTATTCTTTGATACATTGATATATATGTGTCAATGCCTTTCCACTTTAAGCCTATATAAATATGCATATCATCTATATTTATGACACCTTTTGTCATTTCCATAGTAAAGCTCTTGTAGTTTGCTTTAGTAGAATTTAGATAAAATTTCCTTTAATTGCCCACAACATGGAATTGTTTGATCAAACAAAGTTTTATTCAAGTGGCATTATACTTGGACACAATCCATGAATGAAAATAAAATCAACCTTGATTCCTTCCATTGTAGCATTTAGATTAGCAGTTAGTTTATTTTTAATCACTTTACTATTGAATGAATTTTACTTTCCTGCAGTTAGGAAATTAATATTTTATTCCATAACAATGTGAGTTCAACCACTTTGAGCATAATATATTAACGTTTGGTAATTCTAGTACTGGATACTTGGTATGTTTAGTAGCATTAATATAGGTTTTGGATGGATATAGAAAGCGAAAAAAAAATACTTTATGCTTAGGATAGCTTAGTTTACTCTTACATCGATAGTTTGTTAGAAATTAATATTTTAATCATCTTATTATTTTAATATTTTAATAATAATAATGAAAATATCTTATGCTCTAATCATACTTAACCATATTGATTGAGCTAGCACAAGTGATGATTGAGAAGACAATGACTAACAATGTAATGCTTAGTTATCTGGGATACTATTAACTCATAGTTCCAAAAAATTTGATCAAATCATATGTAAATGCTTGCGATTCGTATGATTGGGTGAAGGAAACACTTACTACTCATCATTAACGTAATTGCTAGGGAATTGTGAGGTTTGCATTGATTGTTCTAAATAATTAAATTATACAAAGATTGTTATTGGAACATACCAAATCATCATTAGAAATAATAATAATAATATTTTATTAAAGGCACATTATAAGAAAAAATTAAAAAAATGTGTTCTTATTAAAAGCATGGTTCCTCACATATGGATGATCCCTTTGTGGGTCTGTTGACGCCGCCTGCAGCCGTTCACCTGCCAATATCGATCCAAATTGCTGATCGCGCATTCGATTTTTTGAGCCGTTTTGTCGGTCGCAGCGGCCCTGGCAGCTCTTCCTTCGGTCGCGGTAGTGGCCGATCTGCTCCCAGTCGTGGCCAATTTTCCTCCCGTCGTGGTCGCGGTCGCACCGCTGACAGATCCTCTGACCTGTGGCGTTCTGACCTTGCGCACTCCAACAAGGGTTTCTGGCCTGGTTCTGCTTCTGTTTCAGGTCAAGGTTTCGCCTGGCCACTGCCTCAGGGTCAAAACTTCGTTTGGCCGCCATCTCAGCCCTCGCCTCCCTCAAGTTGCGCACCGCGTGCGCATCCCGCAGCCAGATCTGTTCAGCCCTTGGCCAGATCTGTCCGATTTGCACAACCCACGGCCTAATCTGCGCAACCAGAGTTGAATATCAGAGTTGGCTGCAGGATCTGCATTGTGGTGCTATTGCTGTAGGTTGTTCATCGCGTTCCTACCGACGTGGAGCCAGTTCCAATGGACGAGGGGCTTCTTTCAGGCAAGGTTATGGACGAATCTTCAGCAGCTGCTTCTTCTTCTCCTCAGGGGAGTTCTCTCAACTCAGAATCTTTAGATTTTCTGCTACCTCAAGATATTTTTGACTCTTTTTCTCAAGACTTTTCTGCACGTTTTATTTTTTTTCAAATAGTAGGTTATCTACCTCACTCTTTAAGCATCAATCTGCATATTAAAACTATTTTACAAGCTCATGGAATTCAAGTTTCACACGCTCGATATTATGCTCGTAATTTTGTTAATGCTGAGCTTTTGGAGGCTTCTCAAATCGAGAAAGCTCTCTCTCTTCGAATTTTCCCTGCTCGTAATGCTACACTCATCGCCCGGGCCTGGAAATTTGATTTCAATGTCAGCGACCCAGCCTTTAATATTATCCCTTGTTATGTAGAGCTCCCTCATCTTCCTTTAATCTTTTCACCTCTTGAGCGAGACATAGTTAGCACCTTAGGTCGAGTCATCTCCGAACGTGGAATTGAGGTTAACGGGGCTCACTATCGTCGCTATTGTATTGAACTAGACATTTCCAAAAAAAAAACCATTTTAAATTTAGGAGCTGGAGGCAAGGTTTTTAAACAAAAGGTTGACTATTTTTATCTTCCTAACTCCTGTAGCTACTGCCATCGTGCAGAGCACCACATTTCCACCTGTCCCTTTCTAGCTAAGAAAAAATCTCAAACCAATCCTCCCAAATCCAGTCCTGTAGTCACTCCTTAACCTAACCCACCAATTGCTCCCATTAAGTTCGGTTCTACTTATAACAATGTTTCACACCTTTCTTCCTCGTCTGCTCCTCTCAAGGCAAGAGTCTCTCAATCCCATTCTCTCATCAAGGCCAAGTCTAAAGCACCAATTATCCACTCACAATCAGTCCAAGACTCACTTGTACGAGATGAGTTTGTTATGGTCGGGGGAAGGAAAAGGGCTAAAGCATCTAACACCACCACTCCTCCTTCCTCTCCTCTGCCCAAAACTAACCCAGCTTTAATTGTAAATACCAGCAACTCCTTTGCCATTCTTTCCTCTACTATGACAACTGACACTCCTAACCCCAATCCTTCTACCGCCTTGTCACTCATAACAACTAGAGCTTCTCCATGAACTTCCTATCTTGGAATGTCCGAGGCCTAACTGATAGGCTTCGTTGCAAAAGAGCCACCAACTTTATCTCTAGCTTAAATCTCACTTTAGATTTCCTCCTCCTCCAAGAAATCAAGATCTCAGCCGAACAATTATCCTTTTCAGCCCACGGGTTTCTTCTCCATTCTTTCGTTCTTACTACTTCGCATGAGTGTGGCAAAGGTGGCGCAGCCATTCTGTATCCAACTTATTGGAAAGACAAACTCCTTCAGCACAGGTCCGATTTAGGTCACCGAGTGACCTAGGCTATTTTCTCATCCTCACATGGTCCCTTCGGAGTTTGTTCTATTTATGCCCCCAACGACTCTACCGAACGCGCCCAACTGTGGCATGAACTCACTCATAGCCTCCCCTCTATTCCTTGGATTTTTGGTGGTGATTTTAACATGATGGAATTCTCTCATGACAAGCTCGGGGGTGTTTTCTCTCAACTTCCGCTTCAAGAATTTCAAGCCTGGTCAAATTTTAAGAAACGTTTCTATCTCTCGGATGGCATCACAAACACTGCTAGTGGCTCTCTAAATAGCTTCACTTGGAACAATCTTCGTAAGGGGCAGGCTCGCATTTATAGTCGGCTAGATAGGTATTACTTTTCCACCCTTTCTTTTTGGCAGACCCTTTCTACTACTAAAGTCCACCAACACGCAACCTTATTTGATCATTTCCCTATTACTTTATCTATGCAAATCCATAATGACCACCAACGATGGAATTATCATCTCTTTAGGTTACATAGCCAATGTTTCTTTTCTCCTTCCGCCCAACAACTTCTTTCTAGCCTTTGGAATGCTGAACCAAGACCCTTAGGTTTAACGGGTTGGATTCATTGGTGGCTTCGAACTACTAGTAGAGTTAGGAATTTCGCCCGTCATTTTGGTAAGGAAGTTGCCTCTCGCTCTCGGCAAGAGTACACCAACATATGCTCTACCATTGAGCACCTTACGACTAAACTAATTGATGATCCCTTTAATAGTCACCTTCAAGGGGAGCTCGCCAGAGCCCGTATTGCCTTTCAACATTGGGAAGTATATAAGGCTCAAGGTGCCTTGATTAAAAGTTGGCTCACTTGGCTAAATATACAAGACGAGCACTGTAAGGAATTCTTTAAGTACCTTAACCGATCCCCCCCCTTCACCCTCTTTAGATAAACTCTCCATAAATGGTTCCATTATCACTGACCAAAATAGTCTTCTCTCTTATCTTAAAGAACACTTTGAGGCCTTATTCACCACTACTCCTATGGATCCTGCATCCTTCACGGCAGCTACTCTAAATTATCCTAAACTGGTTAATTCTTCTATGCTGACAATTTTAGAAGCTGATATTACTCCACTTGAGCTTTGACAAGCTTACTTTAACCTAAGCCCTGGGAAAGCCCCGGGTTATGATGGTTTTCCAGTTGAATTTTTTCAAAAGCATTGGGATCTGGTTGGTTCTGACCTCTTCCATGTTATCAAAGAGGCTACGCTTACTGGCTCTTTGGGACCAATCTTAAACCAAGGGATTATTCGTCTTCTCCCTAAAACTGGAGATCCAACTTGTATCTCCAATTGGCGACCTATCACCTTACTTAATGTGGTTTACAAAATTTGGGCAAAGTGTTTGGCTTTGCGATTAAAGAAAGTCCTTACCTTTATTATTTCCCCCCAGCAGACTGGCTTTGTTCCGGGAAGATACATATTAAATAACGTGGTGGCTGCTTGGGAAGGTCTTAAGTGGGCTGAGGATGAGGGTCAGGATATCCTCCTGATGAAGCTTGACTACGCTAAAGCCTATGATAACATTAAGTGGGACTTCATTATCCAAACCATGACTAAATTGGGTTTTGGCCCTAAGTTCATTCATATGGTATTCTCAGATGCTACTGCGTGAATTGCGACTACCTTCGGCATCTCTTCTCCCTTTTCTATTCATAGGTCTGTTAGGCAAGGTTGCCCTCTCGCTCCTTATCTCTTCATCATAGCGGCTGATTTTCTCTGTCATCAAATCAGCTTGGATATCCAAAACAATGTTTTATTTGGGGTTCCTCTATCTTCTCCTCAACATTAGCTCCTCAATATGCATTTCGCTGATGACTCATTTTTCCTTATTCAAAACAATGCGGATAATGTGCAGTGTCTCTTGTCTCGAGTAGAGCAATATTGCTCCCTCTCGGGATCTGTCATAAATTGGCGAAAATCTTCTGTTTATAGCTTCACCAATAACTACAGTCATTTTCCCAATTATAGTTGGAAGCGTACTCAAGATCATGAGATCATTAAGCTCTTGGGAATTCCCTTTCGCTTTAGAGGCCCAATGTCCGAGCTCTGGGACCAAGTAATTGCTCGAATTCATAGAAAAATGGAAAAATGGAAAACCAAACCCCTCACCCTTGCTGGAAGGTATCTAATCTGTAAGTCTATTTGTGCCTCTACCCATGTTTATTACTCGTCATGTTGGGCCCCTTCCCATGCTTCTTATCAAAAGCTTGAATGTTTATTTTGAGACTTCATGTGGTCATCTAAGGACTCTCAAAAAGGCTTTCATCGTGTAGCCTGGAATATTGTAACTCTTCCTAAGAACAAAGGCAGATTGGGCCTTTTGAACTCCTTTAAGCAAGGTCTCACCCTTGTCACTAAGTGGTTGATTCAGCACTTAGATGCCCCCAATATTATTGGGAATATCCTTCAATTAAGGCTTCGACAAGAATTTCCTAAGAATAGGTCTATCTGGAAGGGTATCCACCCTGTTAATTGGATCCTCTCTTCTCACGACATTATCATTCCTGGAACACATGTTTTCAAAAGCATTTGGAAGGCTTGGCAAGTCTTACATTCTCATGTGAATTGGAATAATATACATATCAATCCTACTCTTCTTTCTAAGATTTGCCCTTGGTGGCTGCCCCTCTGTCCTGCTCCTCTAGCCACCTCAAATGCCAGGGTAGCCACCATCTGATTTCAAAAGGGAGTTGTTTCCCTTAGCTGTCTTCGTCTCACCAATCAGTGGATTACTTGGGATATGTTCGAAAACTTATATGGGGCTTCCAGAATTATGCACCATTGCTTTGATAGACTTTATCACTTCATTCATCAGAATTTGCATGTGGAAGCTTCGGTTCCTAGTCTCTTCCATGGTCTTCAATGGTCTAATGGATCGAACCTTCTACCCTATAAACCTCATGTGCCCTTTCAATTGTTGCATGATTCCTCTACGATTGTTAACCGTTGCAATCGAGCATAGCACAAAGAAGAGTTCGAACAGTTTTGGCTCTCTCTCTTTTCTCGAGTTTGGAGCCTTCCGACTCTTCCAAAAATTAAGCAATTTCTTTGGTGCCTCTTGCATCAAGGCCTGCCTATCGGCAAACGTCGTGAATACCTTGGGATTTCAAACCCTACCTGCCCTCTCTGTGGAGGTCCTGAAAATTTTGTCCATGTTTTTTGGCATTGCCCTTTCGCTCAGTCTTCATGGGAATGGGTTTCTAAGGTTTTTCCTTTGTGCACATTTTCCCACGAGGATATCTTATTTGGCTTTTTGGCCACCCCCTCTTCTGACCTTCTGTTTCTTTGGAAAGTTATTAGGCCCCTCGTTCTTTACTTCATATGGAAGCGCAGATGCACTACTCTTTTCCAGAACACTAATTCGTCCAACTCTAACCATTTAAATATTATGGAAAAATCTCAAATTCTTCGCCTTGTGCATTTCCAAATTTTATCTCATACTTCTAAGTTAAAGTTGGATACTAATCAGTTGTTTTTTTGTTTGCAGCCTTGGAGTAGATACACCAACTCGTGCACTCTTTCCAATCTCGATCTGCTACATCGGAGTGTGTTATCATCATAATTTTGAGCATTTTGAGCTCTTTGTTGTTCTCCTGGTCTTTTAAACTCACAGTTCCTAAGGATTCCCAGCATTTGGTAGCTCTTTGGCATGTACTCCCTTCTCTGGCATGTACTCCCACACCCCAAGAAAGATTATGTTTCAAGATGTTTTCTTTCAACACTCGTATTTGTCTTTGTTCTTCTCCCTATTTATCCATCAATATGTTCAGATGTTGATCATGTACTTATTCTCATTGAATTAATAAAATTCTCTTTTTGGGGTCCGACATCCCCCCCCCCACATATGGATGATCCTACAAAGCTTAATGATAGAATAAAAAATAACTCTGATGAAGTACCCTAACAACTCAAGGTGATCTACATACATATGGATTCATACTATCCAGATTTCACTTTCATCCTCTACTAAGATGAGTAGTTGCAATGGAGAGACCTAGAGGTTAATATTGTGTTGTCATCTAATCAAGCCATTCCATCAATATTCATGGTAACATTGTCAAGGTTGGGGCTTGAAGTAGTAGTTCAAGAGTACCAAGTAGCAGATCACCTCTTTAGAGATTATCAACAAAGGAAGGGATAACTTCGAAAAGATAAACTCATGAAGGTATGCTGATGAGTAGTGAAGGTACCCCTATGCCAAACCATATGAATCGCAAAGCATTCATGCATGATCTGGTCAAATTCCATGGACTCTATAGTTTTCAGTAAATTAGTTCTCTGGGAAGTAAACTTTACATTGAGGATGTTCGTTGTCTTTCCAATTACACTTGTGAAGCTTAAGGGTATGGTGTAAGTGTAATTGAGGTACATGATTTTTTGTCATTTTATATTTTATGGTTTTGGTACTTGAAATAAACAAGATATAGAATAAAGTAATTTAATACCTACTTTAATCTAATGGGCTAATTACTGTTCAACTAGTCCTAACATAAGTATTCAGTTCCACTTGCCATACACATCCAAAACACATATAATTTTGCTAGGTTACCAAGCGTTAAGTGCTACTAGGATTATCAAACGTCATATGCATGCTTAAAGTGGTCGTACTTATGTGTTTACTTAATTGCTCTTTAGCTTATTTTGCTTAATTACTTAATTAGCTTAATTACTGGAAAACATTAAATAAATAGCTGAAAACATTGAATACATGAATGAAAAATTTAAATTATCAAAATGCTACAAGGTTTATTAACAAGTTCATCTTTATTACTGAACATACTATCATGCTCAAGTACAATAGTGGTTAAATAAAGATTCGTACACTCAATGACTTCTGTTGTGGGTACTTGGAAAAATATTCTAACTTTTTAATGGAAGAATTACAAGAGCTTGGATACAACTATGATTGAATCATGCCTAAACATGGTGGGTTGGCATGTATTTATAGGTAAGAATACACCCTACATCAATGGGGCCTAGTAGACGGGGCCTAGTTGACGAGGCCTCGTCAACATGACCAATCCATGACTCATCTTACCCCCATGACTGAATGGAAACTCATCCTCAAGTTCTTTACAAAATTAGAAAGGTATGGGATTATTGAATAGCACATGACTCAACAAAACTACATGACAAAATTGAGTGCCCAGGTGTACGGATCAACAAAATTACAAATGGTAGTGTTCATGACATAAAATGAACACCAAACAAAATATCAAAAATCATGTCCTCTTATGGTGTGAAGACTATTGAAAAGATCACACAATCCTAGGTGGTGGTGGCTTTTGATGCTTCAAAGAACCTTCTCCAATTTCAGGCACATCCGATGGTCGAGGATGTTGTGGCTGTCCAGTAGCTACTACAACTTCTAGTAAAATGTGGAAAGCATCTAGCATGCTTTCATTTTCTCCTCCTTACTCTTGGGATCATGCATAGTCCACGTAGCTTCATCAATGTGGACCAGAATGGACACATCCCAAGGATAGGGAATTGTTGGGAATAGCTCTTTAGCATTGATGAACCATGCAATGAATTGTTTGCATTCGATATCGAATGCCCTAACTATGTTTTGTAGCTTCTGGTTGTCACTCATTCTCCTGGCTAGGTTCTCAGCAGTTGATCATTGATTAGTGAATTGTGCCCTAAGAACTTTGAGTTTAGTGTTTACTATCTTAAGCTTTTGCTTGGTGTCCTTGTGGTGCTTAAACTTGACCTTGTACAATAAGTATGAGTTGACCATTTGCCTTTCGATTTCTGACCATGGTCATCTGATAGTCAGCATCGCCAAGATTACATATTGGAGATTGGCTAGTTCCATATACTCTATTATTTCTTTAATTTGCAACTCCTTCAAGTAGATCTCTACTTTGTTGTAGGCATCTATCCCATCAATGATGGGCTACCACACCTCTCTTCTTTGCTGGAGTTGTTGTAAGGCCTCATTTACTTTTGCCTTAGCCACTTGGATATGTTTCTTATTTACTTCTTTCTATAAGATAACCTTGTCATGGTAGTGATTCTTGACTTTCTCAAATTTAAAAGCCTCATTTTTCTAAGCGATGATTTTAATGTTAGTTCTGGAATAAGGCACGAACTTCCTCCATAAATAGATTATGATTCTCTATGGCCAATTTCCTCAATTTCATGTTTACCTAAGCAAGTGACTCCTGCTGTTGATGAATAAATTCCTACATTTATTGTTTTTGAGCATAAACATTTCATAGGTGATGGTGTTCTATGATCATTGTTTCATTTTCTTGATACATCTGGACAAAGTCCTTTTGAACTAAGTAGATTTTTTTTTCTACTATGGATTAGTTGAAGATGGCCATTACCATTCCCTCCTCAACTTGTTTTAATTATTCTTGAAGTTTCTAAAAAGCTTCATCTCTAGTTATTATAGGGTTGAGGAGTGCGAGATCAGCAAAACTTGCATGTAGTGTAGCAACCTCTACGACCAAGCATTGGTTTTGTGCTTGAGTCATTTCAAGTTGTTCTTCCATGATGATGCATTTGCCATTTTCTTCAAGCAACTTCAACTAGGTTACAGTAATGTTATTCAAAAAATCAAAGATGTGTGGAATCAGTTGTTTGGTTCCCACTAGTTGGTCTAGCAACTCTTGGTGCTGGGCTATAGTCAATCTTTCATTGATAGTTCTTGCAAATGTCTACACATCTCAAAGTTTATATATGTTTGGTACAGATGTCATTGGTGCATTAAGTGCTTCTGTAATTCTATTAGCAACCACTTTTGTAGCTGTCTCTTGCCCTTAGTATTGCATCACCACTACAATTACCACTTTCCTTCAAGTGCATCGAAAATAAGGTAGCATTCTCAGAGATTTTTGGGAATAAATGGTATTAAGATGGAGACAACATCACCTCTTGGGCACTAGAATTCAATCTCATGGGCAGTTGCATCCATTGGGTTGAGAATATTGGGCCACCTCCTTCCATCTAACTAATTGTTCAAACCACTTCATTAAGGTGACTCATCACTAGTCGATATACAGATGGATCTCCACCACTAATTCCTACTCGTTACTCCTGCTCATGCAAGAGTTGTTCTTGGATTTTGTGTAAGTGCTTAATGGTTTTGTGGGCCTCTGACGTTATTTCTTGGATGAGTGGTGGAGGTGGCAATTACTACTCCTCTTTCTTAGACATGGCAAATGTCTTGTCCTTCATCATCTTGGACTAAGAGTCTATAGGAGTATGTCTAATCATGTAATTTGGCATAGTGGATTATCCCTACCCTTTTGCAAAATTTTTAGATGAGGCATGGGAAATGCAAGGTTTTTCTTCCATGTTCATTTTCTTTAAAATGCTTTTTGATCTCTAGATAAATCAATTGTGGAAGGTTTACTAGAAATCTCCCACTTAGAGCAACACATGCTTGGGAAGAGAAGGTAGTTACCTTACTGGGCCTCACCATCAAATTGAGGTGATATGTTGCTATCTTCAAGTATACGCATTCCACTGGTATGAACAAATCAAACTCTTTATAGTCAACCCCGCAACACCACTAGATCCACTTCTTTTAGCCTTTAGGTCAGCTTTTATAGATAGCTCTACCAATTGTGTCCCAAAATCAGGCAATCTAAAAGCTTGTGTGATGGCTTTAGTTGAGTAGGACACTTGAATATCCTCGATTTTCACCATGGAGCCTGCCCCTTATATTGTTCTAGAAGAGGTACGTCTCTCCCATGTACCACTCCCCATTAGAAGTGATGATTGGCCACATGGGAGAGGTTTGCAATTATGTCTTCACTTTTGTTGGAGCATGCTCTAAGAATGGCCCAAAGTTTAGTTTCTGGAGAATTGAGTGTTGGAGATCATGGGGCTTGATTGTGTTGAGGTAGGCTTGTGTTAATGTAACTTCAAATCTTAGTATAGGCCCTTGTGCCTCTCCCTGCTACAATTGTTCTGTTGTAGCCTCTTCTTTGGAAATCTTTCTAAAAAATTCCACTTCGGGCTCCTCCCAGAGATGTCCCATTACATGGGTTTCTTTTGCTTGTTCTTGTTGGCCCCTTCTAGTTCTTGATCATTTCTTCCTTGGTTGAGATGGTCCTCTTTCTTGCGGTCATTTCGGTCTTGGTGCCAACTATAATCACAACATGACCATGGGTTAGCAATTATTGTGTAACATGAAATAATTGGGATACCTTATCTCATTAGGAACATTACACTTGGCTAACTTGTGATTATGACTAATTTGATTAATTTTAATTATGTAATTATTTGTGTTTTGATGTTGATAAATGATTATAGTCATGATGGAGGTTGTTGAAAGGGTTAAAATCTCAAAAAATCGATGGTTTTTATTATTGTTGTATTCATTAACCCTTTGGGAGGACAAAATTTTTTTGTTAAAAACCTTAAGGTTTATGGCCCCCATGATGAAGAACTTATCTTTGGTAGTTGCAGGATCAAAGAACGAAGTGAGTTGGACAAATGGTTGGAAACTTATGGGCTCTGGAAGGTTTTGGGCTCTAAAAAATGGCAAAAAATCCCCTATTATTGTGAAGAAAATGATAAAAATTCCAAAGTGTGCAATGGTATATTTAGAGTTTTTGGCTTACATAGATGGGGCCTACTTAATGGGGTCAGCTATGTTGACTAGGCCTAATTGACACAGTTGTTGACTACCATTGAACTTCAAAAATTCAAGGAGTTTTTGAGTGAAATTGGAGTTAAATGAAAGCCCAAAGAGCCATGAACATGATGAAAATAGTAGAAGAGGGTGTTGGAGCTTAGAAAATTCAAAAAATTGAGAAAATGATTTGGAAAATGAATTTTATGAGAGTGTAAGGAGCACAGAGCGAGATACACAATGGAGCATGTGAAAGAGGATTGTAGTAATGCCTATGGTAAGGGACTTAACTATTCAAACTAAGAGATATGAAAGTGGGTTCTCCCCATAGCAAGCACATGCCATTTTTTCCTTTGCATAACCTCAACTAAGGAGTTCGTGGGTCCCATAGTTGATTAATGATCATAAAAAGTTAAGAACTAACTAGAAAGAATCTATCTAAGAATTCCAACACATCAAACTAAAACATCGAGCATAACATGAAAATTGACAATGAGGTGAGTTATGGGCAACATAGATGGATGACTGAGAAGGTGGGATGGAATCCCAAATTGAGGTCATAAGAAGTCCCTTGTGAAGTTTGTATTTAAAATGACATTAGAAGATCCATGCTTAGTCCAAACCAAAACCAATCTCTTTCAGTGACTTTGCATTGCCACTCCAAGATTGAACCACCCTTTCAAGACACAAGAGTGCTCCCATAGAACAACCACCATTCCACAAAGAGAAGAGAAGAAAGCAAAAGGTGAGAGAGGGCCTTAGTTAGAGGGGACTTTTAGGCATGGGTAACATGTCTTTCTAGTCCCATAACCAGTGCTTGTAGCCTATTTATTTGTCTAAGGGATGTGCTTTGCATTCCCATCATGTTTTTTTTCTCTCTCTTTGGATAGGAACCACACCATGCAAAGCCTTTATTCAACTTCCTACTATTGGATGACATGGAATGGTAAGAAGTTTATGAAAATACTTAAGCACCCAAGTAAGTAGAAGAGTACAAGAAGTATTGAGTCCCCTTGAAGTCACACCCTGTACAAACCTTTGAATCCTTCCCAATTCTTGAAACTACCAAGATCATAAATTAATTAAAGGTTTGTTTAATGAAAAGGGACCTTAAACTTCCAAATCAAGAAAAACCATAGAGTTTGTGAATGGGTGGATGACATAGACTCACTGCCTATTCCATGAAAAATAAACCATGTCTTAGTCATCAGACATCAGAGTTCAAAAATAGAAACTAGACATGAACAATCACAACATTAAGCAAAAACCACCATTAGTAAATAGCAACATTGGTATTGTGTCATGTGGTAATAAAGCACTTTTATTAGAAAAAATAATAAAAAGTCACATACAAAAAATAAATTAAAATATAGAATATATAAGAAAGTATAAAATATTAAAGAAAGATAAAACATACTAACAATGTTGTAAAACAAAAAATTGAGAAAATCAATAGAACAAAAAATTAAAAATTGTAAAATGAACAAAGTGTAAAAAAAAAAGTGAAAAACTAAGGAGCCATGTGTGTGGTTAGCATAAGTGGCCATCTCCCCCATGATTGAGTTGGAAGGAAGAGATATAAAAAATTAATCATGGTTGTTCATCCGTTGAGATATTCGTTGCACTAGCTCACTTGGGCTTGTGGAAAGGCTTTACTTGTTGGATGTTGATCAATTACTTTTTATTTGGGCTCCTAGGTTTGTATATGGTCATGGTCCTAGAAGGAAAGGTTTCATCAATTATATAAGATTCCTTCCACAACATTTAGAACTTTGTTTTCCAAGATACATGTGTGGGATTCTAGTAGAGAACCTTATCTTCTGGTTGAAATTTTACTTTCTGTATTCTAAGGTCATGTTTTCACTTATTGAATGTCTTATGCACTTCATTCAAAGATAGGGCTACTAATCATTTTTCATCTTGCACATTTGGGTTGATCAATCTTTCTCTTTGTGCTAGGCTCAGGTTAAGGTCCAATTGATAGGTTGTTGAAAGTGTATAGAGCTCGAATTGGACTAGAAGTGTTGAAATTTTTCCGTACACCAGCTCATAAGGAGAGTAGCCTATAGGAAGTTTCCATGTTGAGCAGTAAGCCTAGAGAGCATCATTGAGTTTTGTGCTTCCATCTTTCCTATATTTGCTCACAGTTCTCTAGATCTTTGTGATTTCCCTATTGGTGACTTCTACTTGATCGTTAGCTTGGGGGTGATAGGGTGTTATTAATTTATGTTTGGCCCCCAAGCATTGCATAAGTTTTCAAAAATTGGCACTTGTAAAATGCATTTCATTATTAGAAATTAATGCACATGGCATCCCAAACTTGTTTATAACATTTTGTTGTACAAATCTAGCAATAGTGGATGATGTACAGTTAGTGATAGCTACTACTTCTACCCATTTAGTATAGTAGTCGACTATTATGATGATGTATGCGCTTCCATTAGACATGGGGATGATGAGACCCATGAAGTCAATGCCCCATATGTTAAAGGACTCTAGTGATTGAATCCACTATTGAGGATCCTTGATTCAAGCAATCATCCCACCATCCCGTTGATAGCACTCACAATATTGAACAAATTGGTGGGTGTCCTTGAAGATTGTTGGTCAATAGGATCTTGCCATTAGGATTTTTATGGCTGTGTGTCTCCCAGCATAGTGACCTCTGTAAGGGCCTTCACGAGCATCCTAGAGAACGCACAATTGATCTACATTAGGCATGTAGCAACAAACTAGGCCATCGGCACACACCTTATAAAGGTGTGCATTGATTTCCATGAACTACTTTTCTCATTAAAGAAATTGTTATTTCTTCTTGAAGTCTAGATCTTATGGCATCTCCTAAGTGAGAAGGTAAGTGAGGATGCCATCATACCATTTTTTTTTGCATGGGCACTTGGTCATTTATTACTCCTATAAAGAGGATTTTGTCTAGAAATTGATTAAAGAGTGGGCTCTTCTCCTCTTTGTTATCTCATTTTAACCAAGAAAGATGGTTAGTGACCACATTCTCAGTGTCTTTGTAAGCTACCGTTGTGAGATTAAATTCCTACAAGATCACCAGCCACCATATGATATAGGGGCTCACCATTGGCTTATTCATTAGGAAGTAGATGGCATTGCGATCTATGTGCACAAATACCTTATAGTCAAGCACATAGTGCCTAAAAGTTTTGAGAGCATACACCACTGCCATTAGTCCTTTTTTTAAGTTGTGGTGTAATTTAACTGTAAATCCACAATGCTTCAACTTGTGTAGTGGATATAGTATGGATGTTTCTTATAGCCCAACTACATAAGCATAACTCCCAAAGCATAATTAGAGGTGTCAGTCATTATGTAAAATGCTCTAGACCAGTTTGGTGCCCATAGAATTGAAGATTCTATGAGTTTTTCCTTTAGCTATTAGAATGCATGTTCACATTCTTTCATCTAGATGAATGGAGCATATTTCTTTATAAGTTCGACTAACAACTTTGCAATCTTAGAAAAATTCTCTATAGACCAGTGATAGTAGCTAGTGTATCCAAGGAATGATTGAACATCTTTGACTATCTCTAGTTAGCATGTGATTCCTTGGATGACCCTTATCTTTTTTGGGTCTACCTCAATCCTTACCTGAGTAATTCTATGCCCTACTACTATGCCTTCTTAGACCATTAAATGGATTTTTTGCCAATTGAGGCTCAAATTTATTTCAACACATCTTTTCAATACTTATTCAAGGTAGTTTAGGGCTTACTTAAATGTAGTCCCATAGGTAAAGAAGTCATCCATAAAGAATTCTACCTTGCTACCAATTTGCTATTGAAAAATACTAAGGACCAAGCATTGGAATGTTGTAGGGGCATTGCATAGATCGAATGACATCTTGCAATATGCAAATTTCTCCCAGAGACTCATGAATGTTGTTTTGGCCTAATCCTTTGGTGCAATTTGGATTTGGTTATAGCCACTATAACCATCCAAGAAGCTATAATAATAATTCCTAGATATAGTGTCCAACACTTGGTTCACTAATGGCAATGGAAAATGATCTTTAAATGTTGTCATATTCAACAGCCTAAAGTCGATGCAGACCCATCACTTGCCATCTTTCTTTGGCATAATTATGAGTAAGCTAACCCACTCACTATCCGCAATGGGACAGATGAACCCCACCTTGAGGAGTTGTTCTATTTCCTCTTTGATGATCTACTTCAACTTGGGATTCAACCACCTTTGTGGCTACCTTCTTGGCTTCATGGCTAGGTTTGTGTAAACGCGATGCTGACATATCCTTGGATTGATTCTAGTCAGCTTAGGATATGACTAAGCAAAGGCTATTGGCCATTTGTTAACCACCTTCAACAAATTATCTTTTTGTTTGGAAGTAAGATTCACATTGATGATAACTAGCTTACCATTGTTTAAAAATGCATACTCCATGCTAGCTAGTAGAGTTTTTAACTCTAGGAGCTCTTACTTGAAATTATTAGGGATTTCCAACTCTCTCCATCACGTATCATAATCTTCATCATTAAAGAGTTGGTGATGAACTTGTTCAAGTTCATCCATGCCTTTGACATAGGCACATGTTAGGCTTTCAAAGGGTTCCATGCATAATGTGCTACTATCAAAGTTAGCTATCAGCCACTGGGTGTCCTCTTATTTTGTGGTTGTTGCATATAGGTACCTTTGGATATCAGTTTATTATGCACATTAATTACATGCTTTGATGAATGTACTTTTAATGGACCAGATTTTCTACACGCAATTGCACCTATTATCACTGTACGTGATACATGGAACTCACTTCTTCTCAAGTCATTTAAATTCATTTTCCTTGGATATTTCCAAGGAGAGGTCCCTAATGCCCATTCATGCATTAATAGCGCTCAACCATGCACATCCCATAATGATGGGGAAGTCGCCTTTGCAGTTTTTTGCCTTGATCACTAGAAGATCAATAGGATAGGATCACCCATAAACTTTGGTCATAATGTCTTCCACTAATCCCAAAGGAACAGTGATTGATTGGTTTGCTAATTCCAAATGGATATTGCTCTTGTTGAGAGGTAGTCGGTTCTAGGCCTTGTACATGTTGTAGGAGATGAGATTGACATTGGAACTAGAATCAAGAAGAGGCTTGCATGGCCATGTCTAATGATCTGTAAGTAAATAAGAGGACTTTCATGGTTAGATTGTTTCGTGGGAAGGTTCTCAACCTTGATCCAATTGGAAACAACATGAGTTAGCATCACAGTGTGGATCTAAGGTGACTTTTGATCTAAAGGGCTTTTGAATGTGTTGATGTAGAGGATGAGGATGTTCAAGATACAGGGCAACTAGCTGCATTAGGTTATGAGGGTTTGAGAGGATTTTTGGGTTGAAAAAATGATTGTTTCCTAGATCAATTATCCAAATCACTCAGCTAGAAGAGCAAATGTAAATTTATAAACTTTGTAGCATTTCATTGCTATGGTTGTGGGAGAATTTTTCCCTGTGTGGATGGAGTAGAAGGTAACTAGGTTGAGGGCAAAGGGATGTGTGCACATGAATGTAAAGGATGGTATGGATATGGATGCTTCCCTTAAGTAGATGGTGAATGAATTCGATGGTACTTTGGAGGGTAATAGTGATGCTAAAATTAGGTGTGGCTTGTAGAGATTCATGGAGAAATGGGTTGCTAAACATAGTACTTGTATGGATCTATTTACATTTAAGGGTACTACTATCTCAGTGGTGGCATTACCCATGATTGTGGTTGTGGCCACTATTGGTATTGCTCATATGATTGTGGTGGAGCTTTACTAGGATAGTAGGCCTATTGTTGCTGGTGGAACTGCCTTGGATTGCCTTGAGGATAAGACAATCATCTAGGTGCTTGTCTCCTTACTAGTTGAGGATTTAGTGTGTGTAACCCAAACTCTTGTAAGTGTGACACCATAGGGAAACATCTGTTAGTATGTTCATATTGACAAATGTCACACCTAGCATCATTATTAAAGTTTGTCTCCACAACTTCTTCTACTACGACAGCTTTTCCCTTACCTCTTTAGTAGGCACGTTTAGCTTCTTTTCATCTCCTGCGATCATGATCACTATTTTGCTCTTTGAATTCTTTAGTAATCTTCATAGCAGTTTGGAATTTTTCATCCAAAGAGTCCCATAATTTATCGACCTTTGTTCAAATATTGGAAATAAATTTTTGGATAGGCAAGGTTTTTCTATTCATCACTTCATCGAGTGGTGACTCCTTCTCATCATAAACTTGAACCTTCCTTTTCCTAATGGAAGAGTCACTATTATATTCTTTTGCACTTTTCCTTCTTTTACAACTCACCTTCTTCTTTTGCTACCTGCTCTATCAACCTTTGTATCTGATGATCTCTTAATTTGAATAGTCTTCCTTGGGCATAAAAACCAAGAGTTCTTCTGATTTCTGCTCTAAGCCCATCTATGATGTGGCATAGTTGTTCCCTCTGAGAATAACCATGGCCAAGGCATCAGTGTAAGAGAAAATAATATCTGCCTTTGCAGCATCCAAGGGTTCATGTGTTCCTTGTTTCTAGCATTGAATTTTCCTTCTTAGATTAGACACTTTCAAGTATGTTTGGTATTTGTCATTAAATAATTCTAGCATGGTACTCCATCTGCAGATAGATTTTGGCTCCAAGGACCAGTACTAGCTCTTTGCCTCCTTGATGAGTGTCTTGGGGAATAGCTTCAATTTATATTAGTCATTTTTGATATTTTGTAAGGTGTAGGCATCATGAAAGGCTTGTAGATGATTTTGTAGAGTAGAGTTATATCCCCTCTCAAATTTTTAGATATTGTTCATATCTAAGCACTTGCTTCGACGATCTTTCACTTGCCTAGTTGGGATCTTAACTACCTTTGCAATGTTAAGCATGCTTCAAGTTGCCAACAAAGGTTCATCATCGTCATTGTGTTGATGATGCTGATGGTGATCTCTACCACCCCTTCATTCTTGGCAGGCTCTACGATCATTGTTGTCCCATTGGTCACCTTCATCATGATTATTTCTCTAATGGCTTCTATATAAACCAAAAGATGAAGAGGAATTTCCAAAATAGAATGAAGAGGAAGATGGACCACCACCTCTTTGCTTGTCACAACCATGATCCTTAGATTCCTTGTTGTTGTGATGCCTACCCAAATCCCTGCCTTGACTACCAACTTTTCCTAAACCTAGTTTGTTAATAGTGGACCATAGGTTCAAGGCCACACCCTCATCACCAATAATAGAAGGTGAAGAATCTTCATGTTGAGAATTCATAGAAGGAAGATCCTCATTATCAATTTGATTTAGCAAGAATAAGGGATTGGTGAAGTATTTTCCCTTTATAAACTCATGGTGCTTTTCCTAGTGTCAATCTCTCTTGTGCTGTGTTTCAGTGGGATGATAGTCCCAAGTGTAATAACCATGCACAATGTATTCCTCTTGAAGATCTAGAATGCTCAAACTCTTAAGAGTTTGAAGTAGCATCTTGAGCACACATTGATCAAGGGGCATTATGATGTTGCCCTTCATGTCTCACCACTATAGTTGTTCATCTTGATGTAAGATGAAGGTGAAGTTAGGTACATACTCATCTAGATGAGTATATATCACCTTGCACTCTTGTGGGACTGAAAATTTGAAATCTTCATGCCTATGAGAAGAAGACATTTTACAAACAAATAAAATATCAGTGTGCTTTTGTAATTATATAATTTGTGAATGACGTCGACCTTGGAGTTTGTTTAACAATATTAATAATGTTTACTAATCCTAGATAGCGCATGTTTCAACAAAAAGAATCCTCGGCAATGGCACCAATGATGAGCAGTGAAGGTACCCCTATGCCTAACCATACGAATCACAAAGTGTTCATGCATGATCCAATCGCATTCCGTAGACTCTATAGTTTCCAATGCACTAGTTCTCTAGGAAGTAAACTTTACATTAAGAACATTTATTGTCTTTTCAACTACACTTGTGAAGCTCAAGGGTATGGTTTAAGTGTAATTAAGGTACATGATTTTTTGTCATTTTACATTTTATGGTTTTGATGCTTGAAATAAACAAGATAGAGAATAAATTAATGTTGCTATACACATTCTACACATGTATAATGTTGCTGGGTTACGAAGTGTTAAGCACTACTGGGATTACCAAATGTCATATGCATGCTCAAAGCAATCGTACTTATGTGTTTACTGAATTGCTATTTAGCTTATCTTGCTTAATTACTTAATTAGCTTAATTACTGGAAAACATTGAATAAATACCTGAAAACATTAAATGCATGAATGAAACATTTAAACTATCTAGAATGCTGCAAGGTTTATCATGAACACCTTTTGACAAAACTCCTATAAAGTCCTTTCTAT
Organism: Gnetum montanum; assembly: GCA_015680685.1. Lineage (NCBI taxonomy): Eukaryota > Viridiplantae > Streptophyta > Gnetopsida > Gnetales > Gnetaceae > Gnetum > Gnetum montanum. Next base: position 2,209,533 of record MNCI01038036.1, on the reverse strand, counting down.
ATAAAATTCCATCTTTAACCATAAATTTATTTTCCTTTTTGAAGAAAGCTCCTTTCTAAGTTGTAGTTAAATTATTCAAAACCTTTCTTGTATTGAGGAATTCTAGAATTTCATCATACTAGTTTTCTTCATGAATTATTAACTTGCCTAATCTCATTCCTTTAATAGTTTTGCATATTTCCAATGAAAACCTAAAACTTTGAAGCTTTATAAGCCACTTCCCTCTTTTCAACCTATTTTCATTTTGAGCTAAGAATTGTTTAATCATAAGCTTTATTAGCATAATATGAACCAATGAGCTTTCCAAGTAATATTTGAAATGTAGAAGTGCCTTAATAACTACGAATGCTTATTTTTCTAAATCTAAATAATGTAATTCAGAACCTTTTAGTTGATACCCAAAAAATCCAATTCGTTCATCTTGACCTTCATCTCTTTGAGTTAAAACATTAGCAATTAAACCATTTGATGCAAAAGCATATGACCATAAATCTTCCTTCAATTTTGGTTTTACCAAGTGTGGAGCTTATTGAATAGCCTTTTTAATCTTTGCTAAGGCTTTCTCTAATTTTGGTGTTTTCCTTACTGGGATATCTTTCTTGAGCATATGCATCAAAGGTTTAGTAATTCCAGTGAATCCTAGGATAAATTTTTTAATCAAATTTATCTTTCCAAAGAAAGATCTAAAAGAATTTTTATTCATTAAATGCTCAATATTTTGTATTGCTCGAATTCATGTGTCATCTATAGCAATTTCTTCTTGATAGATTACATGACCTAGCAAACTTTCAAACTTAACCTTGAAGATATATTTCTTAGGATTTAATGAAATACTATACTCATGACATCTATCAAAAATTTTTTGGAGATCATTGATATGATCTTCCTTCCTTTTTGAATAGATAGTGATATCATCTAAATAAACCATAACAAACTTGCCTAGTAAACCTTTAAAAGCCAAGTCCATTACTCTCTGGAATGTAGCTTCAAAATTTGACAATCCAAATGACATTATTTTTTGAGAAAATGTCCCCCATTTGGTGATAAATGCTATTTTATATCTATCACCCTTATCTACCATAATCTGATTATAGCCTGAAAAACCATCTAGCAAAGAATATACCTAACATCTTGATACTTTGATCAACATTTCATCAATTCTAGGAAGCGGGTATTTGTCTTTTATAGAGGCTTCATTCAAATATCTAAAATCCACATAAAGCCTAATATCATCATTCTTCTTTCTTACTATAACAAGATTAGTAAGCCATGTCAACTATTGGACTAGATATATGATTTGAGCTTGTAATAGCTTCTTAATCTCAGCTTCCATAACTAGTTCAAATGATGGATTGAATTTTCTTTGTTTTTGTTTAACTGTCTTACAACCATTTATCAAAGGAATTTTATGTGTCATCACANTAATTGATTACCTTTTTGGAAATCAAATTAGACTTAAAACTTGACATTGTTTCAGGTGTGATTTGACTTTTGAATTCTTTCTTATTTTTTAGTAATTTGAGCATTTGATCAACATATTCAAATACTTGTAAATGTTTCGCATTATTTGGAACTAATGGGTGATGTTCATTCTCAATTGTTACCTCTTCATAATTTTTTATCCTTTTTACATCAAATGTTGAAGCTGTGGACCTTTTGGTATGCTCAAAATGTTAAGTAAAATGAAGACAAAAGTTGTTTGTATGGTTGTATGGTTATTGTGTTTGTAGGACTACATACATGGGAAATCAAGATGGACTAAAGAGGACAAGGAAAGAACTATCTTAGAGCTCAAAGGAGAAGGTCATCCACATGTCTTCAAACAAACATCCAAAGAACATGGACAAAGACCTAATATTGTACAAGCAAAGTGGACATCATTGAAGCATATGGAAGATCAAGGTTGCGGACAAGAAACGATGCATTCATCATACAAGGAAAAGTGAAGAAAGACATCTCTAGGAAGCAGCAGACATCTTAGTAGATTTAGAGTGGATTTAGACAAAGACATCTCTAGGAAGTAGTAGATGTCTTAGTGGATTTGAAGTGGAATTAGAAAAAGACATCTTCAGAAACAACAAGACATCCTTCTCAAATAAAGACATCTTTCACAAGACAAAGATGTCTTTGCATATTGTAGATCAAGTCTAGAAAGATGTCTTCTAGGATAGAGACTTTAGAAAGACATCTTTCAGGAAACAAATACATCCTTTGATTTTTGAAGGCAAATTTAGAGAGACATCTCAGGCATGGGAAAGACATCTCCCATGACCATTAGTGATTGTTAGCTAGTTGTTTCACAAGTTTCAAGAAGGATTTAGCAACACATCAACTATAAGAAAACTTCATGTACATTAATAAATGTGTAAGCATTGTTGTATTCATTGTACAATCATTTGAAATCATTGAATTCTTTGTTGCTCTTCATTGTTTAATCATTTTGGCCTTGTAAAGTATGTTGTACCTAACTATGCAAGGATCATCAAATTAAGCTGCAATCATTCCTTGTATTTCTTATTCTTGTTGCCTTAAGAGGTTGATGTGCTTGAGCTTGTTAGGATCATGTGGGACTGAGTTGTTGGTGATGTGGTACAATACTTTGATGCAAAACTCAAGATTTTAAAGGTTGTGGAAGCCTTGAAACCACATTTCCAAGCCTAACGGGACCTTGCAGGGTTGAGTGATTAGTGTTATGGTACAACACTTTGGAGCAGATCTTGAAGAATATATAGGGTGTGGACCCTTCAACCACATTTTGAGAGCAAAAAAATCCAAAGATGTGCTTGCTATCTACCCTCCAAGTGTGGAGTATCCAAGTTGGGGAACCATGTAAATTTGTGTGTGTCCTTTGTTTATTTAATTTTTTATTTGGAAACTTATTCATTCCCCCTCTTTTAAGTTCAATGATCCACAAGTGATATTAGAGCCTAGTACTCTTTGTTTCATCATCTACTTCAAGAGTAAACAATGGAGGGGACTTCTTACATAAAGCCACCCATGTTTGACAAATTCAAATTTGCTTATTGAAAAGCTAGAATGCAAGGGTTCTTTGAATCCATGGATTTTAATGTCTAGGAGTCAATCTTAAAAGGCTACACTCCACCTATCAATGGCACCACCGGCATCATCAAGCCTTGCAACAAATGGTCACAAGAAGAAAAGGATAAGTTCATGTTTGATTCAAAGTAAAAAAATTTTTATATTATACATTGAATAAATTTGAATTTAATAAGGTAGCAAGATGTAAAATGGGCAAAGAAATTTGGCAAACTTTAGAAGCTACTTATGAAGGAACCTCTATTGTTAAGCAATCAAAATTGTTAGTTCTGCAAAGTGAATATGATAAACTCAAGATGCGAGAAGGTGAGAAAATCAAGGATTATTTTTCTAGAGCTAACAATCTTGTTGTAGCCATTAGAGGAATAGGGAAAGACTTGTCTAAAAGTGACATCATCATCAAAATGATGAGAAATATTCAATCAGAGTTTAGGCCTAAAGTCACAACTATGGAGGAAATTAGAGATTTCTCAACTATGAGATTTAAGGAACTTTAAAGTGCTCTCATTGCCTATGAAATGAATCTCATAAGTGAAGGAGCCATTCAAGAAAAACCTATTGTCCTAAGGACTACCTCTAAGGAGAAGGAGGTCAATGAGCATGATGAGGGCAATGAAGACAAGATTGCTCTTGTCTCAAGGAGACTACAATGTTTACTTACAAGAAGAAACAAAGAAACATCTTAACAACAAAAAAGACCAAATTTCTTAAAAGGTAGAGAAAGATGTAGAAATTTTTTAAATTCTTCTAATTTATATTTTTATTTCATAAAGTGTTGAATTTGTGGAGGAAGAGGTCATATGACCATCGAATGTCCTAGTGATCCAAATGATAGCAAAGTTCAGCCAAAGAATAGATCCAATGATGAGGAACTAAAAAAGATCAACTTTTATACAAGTTGGGATGATGATGAGCAAAGTGAAGAAGAAGTGTGCAATTCTTTTAAAGATTCTCATCTCATTTGCATGGCACTTATTGATGAATCTTCCTCACATATGGTCAAACAACATGGTAAGTGTGACAAGAGGTATAGTGGATTTAAAGAAGAAATTTTTCTCGTACATCATTTAATTAGGAAGGCAAAGAAACTAGTGCTTTCTAAGTTAAATGCTATTCATGATGAAATGAAAGAAGAGATCTTAGACATAAAAGCTGAGATCCAACCACTAACCTCTTGTAACAAGGATTGCAACAAAATTCAAGATGAGATTTTTTCAAAAATAAATTCTCATCGATTTCAATATTTAATTGTAAAATATATAATAGATCTATAATGGATCTTCAATAGTAGTAAAACATAGGATACAAAAATAAAGTCAAGATGAGAAAATTCTTAAAAATCAACCAAAAAGTTTAGAGGAGGCAACACTTGAAGCTTCAAGCTCAAAGTCAAGCATAGTAAGGTTTGATAATTCTAATTGTAAGAATGAAACTACTTTTATATGTAAAAATTGTGGTTTTATGCAAACTCTTGATTATGATGATCAAAATAAGATTAATGTTAGGTACTGTCAAAAGGGCTTTGGTAAGGAAATTGTGTAGGTACCAATAAGTGAGAATGAAGAAAAATGAAGTGCTGATAGTCATGCAAGGAATGATCAAGGGTTCTATCACAAAGAACATAAACAAATAGAGACATCACATACAAGATCTAATGAAAGAGAACTTAAAGAGGAGGATGTACTTTATGATAGGGGACCTCATCTCAAACTCCATTAATGTTCACAGTTTATCAGTAAGCAAGGTATGTCAAGGTAAGTCTCTATTTCTTTGCTTGCTAATTAATAGGGATAATGTATGAGAAGTCGTAAATTATCTGTCTTAGATCAAAAACATGGAGTAAGTGTCTAGAGAATTTCTTATATTGATTAATTGGTTTTGTGAAGACTTATAATAGTAGTTGTAATAATCTCCTTTGGATTAAATTCTTGTCTTGTTTAATATGAAATTCTTGTGATGATTTTTTTCTATGGTCATAGTCTTTGGAATGATTTTTGCCATTTATAAGATGAGACAAACCTTTATTAATACTACTGGTTGAAGATCTAGATCTCCATAATTAAACTTAATGTTGATCTATAGTTATAGTATGTTTGTGATTTTTTCATATTGATCTTAAAAGCCCAAGAAAAGTAGTACATATGTAGGTGGAGCCTACAAATCGTCTTAGGGACCATCAATGTAGGGGAAGTCCATGGAGACTTTAGCCAAAATGCACAAAGAGCAAGGAAAGGTCCTCAAGAGTTATTTTTCACTTAATGGAATGGCAAAATCTTGAATGATTATGTGTTGCATATATGAACTTTAATAATTAATTAGATTTATACAATCAATTCTCTATCAACTTGAGCTATTTTTGATGAATGGCTATATTTGGTACATATGAAGACTTTAAAAGGTATTTAACAATATATGGATATTAGTTCTTTATCAGCATCAATTATTTTTTAGTGGTTGTATTGCCTTATTTAAAAAGCATGTATGGTTGTTATATTCAATCTAAAAATTCATGGCTTTTATATTCTATTGATGATTTCTTTTGGTTGAAACTAGAATTTTTGATGCCCTTGTTTCTATTAGACCAATTTTTTGTGATGATCCATCTTTGGTCTTTAGTATCAATTTATGATCCTCATGGATTTTGAACTAATAGCCCACCTATCTGATGTTCAATCGTAAGATTAAGCATGAAGTATCTATTTTCATATAGCAAGTATTTGATATTATGAGCAAGACCATGATCATTTTTGGGTATTTGTGCTTTTGATTCAGTTATCCTTTAAATAATTTGCCTTGAGATGCAGATTTTGGAAATCTAGCATGGCTAGTTTCAAGTTGTAGATTGTTATATGTTCATGAAAGATCAATCCTAATTTATTTTGAAAACAAATTACTTGCTCCTCAACATTCACACTTGATTGAAAAACTAGGATTAGTTCTTAATATATGTGTGACAGCTCTTGTAATATTCTTACTTTCCTATTTGCGTGATACTTGATAGAACACCTATTTCTACATTCTCTATCTTTGATATTTTGTATTTACTGACTATTTTTTGTGATCATATTTACATTCAGAGAGAATTTTAGGAAGTGTATGAATGTGTATTTATTAGCATGTTTTATCTTTGATCAATGGATTTGGATGTTGCATTACCTTGAACAAACAATGAAATATGCATGTCTCACTCATAGCTTTGATCTTTAAAATTGATTGTCGACGGTTCTTATTGAATTAATTGCAACTCCTTATTTTGACCTCAAAAGAGTAGTTCTCAATTTTTACAATCACAACTTAAGTGGAGGATGCAGTACATTAGCTACTACGTTGTGAGCAATAACATGATTACTCTATGGGATTTCATTATGAAGCTAAATTACCTCACCATAAAGATATGTCCATTTGCTAATGTTGTATAAAAATGAAGATTATCTGCATTCCAAGCACCTTGCACTACTAATGACTTATTGTTTTAGAGATAGGTTGCTTAAGTTGTTGCTTCACTTCAAGGTTGCATTTCACTTGGAAGGTTTTTTCTACTGTTGAAAAATTTAGGGCACCTATTCATGGACCTAATAAATACATACTACCTATATCTTTCTAGGATTATGAGTGATACTTGACTCTCCATATTATATAGCTCTTTTATATCTTTTCTATTCAAGTTTTTGCACCTTAACCTTTTTGTTGCTATTCAAAAAGGGGGAGATTGTGGGCCTTTTGGTGTGTTCAAAACATTAAGTAAAATGGAGAAAAAATTTCTTTATTTGGTTATTGTGTTTGTAGGACTACATACATGAGAAATCAAGATGGGCTAAAAAGGACAAGGAAAAAACTATCCCAGAGCTTAAAGGAGGAGGTCATCCACATGTCTTCAAATGAACATCCAAAGAACATGGACAAGGACATGATATTATACAAGAAAAGTGGACATCATTAAAGCATATGGAAGATTAAGGTTGTGGACATGCATTCATTATACAAGGGAAAGTGAAGAAAGACATCTTTGGGAAGCAATAAACGTCTTGGAAAATTTGGAGTGGATTTAGACAAAGATGTCTTAGGAAATAGCAAGACATCTTTCTCAGAAAAAAACATATTTCATGAGACAAAGACATCTTTGCAAATTGCAGATCAAGTCCAGAAAGATGCCTTCCACAAGATAAATACATCCTCTAGTGTAGAAACTTCAAAAATACATATTTTGAAAAACAAAGATGTCTTCCTAGATTTGAAGGAAAATTTAGAGAGACATCTTAGGCACAGGGAAGACATCTCCCATGACTGTTAGTAATCGTTAGCTAGTTGTTGCAAAAGTTTCAAGAAGAATTTAGCAACACAATAGCTATAAGAAGACTTCATGTACATTGGGAAATGTGCAAGCATTGTTTTATTCATTGTATAATTATTTGTAATCATTGAATTCTCTATTGCTCTTCATTGTCTAATCATTTTGGCTTTGCAAAGTGTGTTGTACTTAATTGTGCAAGGATCAGCAAATTGAGTTAGGATCATTCCTTGTATTTCTTGTTCTTGTTGCGCTAAGGGGTTGATGTGCTTGAGCTTGTCATGATCCTACGAGATTGAGTTGTTGGTGCTATGGTACAACACTATGGTGTGGAGCTCAAGATTGTAAAGGTTGTGGAAGCCTTAAAACCACATTTTCAAGCCTAAGGGAACCTTGCAAGGTTGAGTGATTGGGGTTACCGTACAACACTCTGGAGTGGGGCTTGAAGACTGGACAAGGTGTGGACCATTCAACCACATTTTGAGAGCAAAAAAGGCTAGAGGTATGCTTGTGATCTATCCTTCAAGTGTGGAGTACACAAGTTGGGAAACTACATAAATTTGTATGTGTGCTTTGTTTGTTTAAGTTTTTATTTAGGAAACTTATTCATCCCTTTCCCCTTCTAAGTTCAATGATCCACAGAAGTTGCCTTTGCTAAATCATCTACTATGTGGTTATCTTTCCTACCTATATGTTCTATTTTATAGTGATGAAACTAATCCAACATTTTATAGATGAGTTATTTATAAGGTTGTAAGAACAAGCTTTTGACTACACAATTTTCCTTGATTTGTTCACAAACCAATCTTGAATCTCCTTTTATGGTGATTACCTTGATCCCCTTTTCCAATGCTGCTTTAATTCCATTACTTAAAGCTTCATATTCAACCTTGTTGTTTGTGCAAGGGAAAGATAAATGAATTGCCTTTACAATTTTTAGGGAATCATATTTTACTAGAACTACTTTAGCCTGTGCCCCTTTGGAATTAGAAGAACCATTAAAGTATAATTCCCACTTGCTCTCATTTTGAGATTTCTATTTTTCCAAGTTATAAACTTCTTGAAGTATGCAAATTTTGGATTCAAAAGGGCTTGTTCCAACAACTTTGTTTTTCCCATTTGAAGTAATGTTTTCAATCATCAAAGGTTCACTTTATATGTAAATTTGATTTGGTTCCCCTTTCCAAGGTAGCCAAATATATGAGTACTCTGTTAATATGTAACTTGAGAAATTCTTACTCCAACTTCTACTTAACAAAAGACTATATGAATTTGACATATCTGCTACTTGAATAGTTACTCTACTTTTGATATGAGGTTTAGAAGTGATTTCTAATAGAACATTGGCCAATTGATCCACAATCTTCACTCTACTTTTATCCACTTGAATAATCTTTTTATTGGATTTTTTAGGAATCAAACCAAGTTTTTTGCATATAGATAATAGCATGTAAGTAGATGTAGCTTCAGAATCAACCAAACAGTTGTGAAGGTGTTTGTCTTTTAACTTCATTATCAAAAAATAAAGGAGGAACTTTTTTATTAGGGGTACAATCATAGCTTGTTTTTGTTGTCTTATTAATGTTAGATACATAACTTAAATGTTACTCTCCAACTCTCCTTTTACCTTTAATAAGCTCTAAAGCTTTTCTCTGCTAATCTCCTATCTATAACAATTGATATATATTGATGTTGGCCTTGACATGTTTAATATCCTTAATCAAATTATATTCTCCATCTTCAAAAAAGCTTGGTTTCTTCATTCATTTATTAAAAGTCTAATTTTAAGTACTTTGCTCTACTTGATCCTCTTGACTTTTATTTTTCTCTTTTCTACTTGGTTGAAAAACCTTCCTCTTAGTAGATGGATTAGAAATGAAATTTGTAGGCTTGGAAGTAGTTAATCTTTCTTTTGGTCGTAGATTATATCCATTTTCTTTGTTGTTATTATACTCGTCATCTGATGATATATCCTCTTTAGAATTAGGCAGAGAAGAGGTATCACTAGATCCATTCTCGAAATATTTGCTTGCATAATGAACACTAGATAGCTCATTATCAAATTTATTAAGGAAGTTGGACACAACAAAATCACTATCATCCCCATCATCTGCTAACTCAGTATCTTAATGTTTATGTTTCCTATTTTCCTTTTCTTCCTTGATTTTAACTTTTTCCAAAGCTTTCTCTAGTTTCACTACTTTGTTGGACAAGTCTTTCATAATTGTCCTTTTTCAAATTCTTTACTTTCTAACTCTTGCTTTGTCTTAATGCGAGATGGCCCCAATAATGCTTTAAGTTGGGCAAAATCTTACACAAGAATCATAATTTTTTCTTCCCTTTTTTAGGTTGTGATAATTTCTTCATTATGCAAGTTCAGCTATTTTTCTAATTGTATAGCTTCGCTAAAGTAGTTATTTAGTGTTAGCAAGTTTGGAGTTCTTCTCAACCACATTGAAATATTGGAATTCATAACCTTAAGATAAGTATCTCGAAGCATTTCTTCTTATGGTTTATAATGTCTTTGAAAGAGTCCACAAATTTGTTGAAACTTAAAATTAAAATCTCTAATTGACTCTTTAACTTCTTGCTTAGTTTGTACTAGCCCACAGTATAATTATTGTTGATCCAATTGATTGCAACATTGGCTCAAGAAAAGAATTTTCATATCATTCCAACTTGTAATACTGTTTCTTGGCAAGTTTGAATACCAAATTTAAGCCATATCCTTTAAATTTAATATGAACAACCTACAGGCTTGATCTTGGTGTTGAATATTTGCATGAGCTAAAGCTAACTCAAATAGGTGAATGTACCCTTCAGCCAAATAAGCTTTTCTAAGAGTAAAAGGCTTAAGCAAATATTTGTAAACTGCCATAGGAATATCATTGTAGTTTTGAAATCCTAATGGTGTAACTCTTGCCAAGGATTCATTGGTTGTGGATTTACCATCCTATTAGAATTTCTTTTGATTGTTGAACTCTTATATTTCTTTGTCCTTCTCTTATAGACTCCTTACCCTTCTAGTTTTTACTCCACTACTTATCCCAAACTCAAAAACCTTTTTTTGGTTCTTCGTTCAATGAATAGATGGTCTTATAATCAAGAAATTTTTTAGGACATTTAAAATCTTCTAAATTACTAGTTTGTTTGGTTAGTAACTCAAAATGATAGCTAATTTTCTTTCAAGTCCCCCTAGCACCAAAAAGAACTGTTAGTGTTCTAGGACTATCGATCTCTTTGAATGTAATGAACTTATGTAACAAAGTTTCTTGTCCTCCTTCTAGCACCAAAAAAGAACTATTGGTAACCATTTGGGATAGCCAATGTTTTCCTTCAAGTCTCGCAATAAGAATCATGGGAAATGAAGATGTTCCTTCAAACTTGAGTTTAGGTGCTTGCTAGTCTCTGGCAACACCAAGGCCTAGATACCTCCAAATAAACTCAATGGTAATAAAGCTAACTAAGCATAAATATGTGTTTGCTATTATGAATGTTAAAATGGTTGGGCTTATGTATGAAACTATAATTGGCTATTATAAAAATTTAGCTAACCTTGTTGAATATTGTGAGTCATTATAGATTCCTATTTTGTCAAGTCACTTAGTCTATATAGTTCATATAGTATGTTGCTTAAAACAAATAAAATTTCACAAAAATGCTTAAGCACAATTTTGTAGAAATCTACTTCTAATTTTTCCCAAAGAGAAAGTTCCACAAGAAAACTAGAGATAGAGTGAAATTCAATGAATTTTAGAAAGAGAAAAGAAAAGAAAGCATATTTGTGTAAAATCTCAAACATTTAAGCAAGATAAATTGAACATGAGGAAACACTTTGCAATAAAGCTATTCCAATTCAATCTAAGTATTACAAATTGTCCAAACCCTCTAAGCTCAATAAGCAATTTCATAAAGACAATCTTATTAAATTACCAAAACCCTTTGTAAATGACAAAGTACAAGCTTTTATTTGGCTAGTTAATAGTTGTGAAGAATTGCAAATAATAGAGCTATCAAATTTTTTTTGACAATTTCAAGATTGAAATATCAAGGCAATAAACTTTTAAAAAATGAAACTATTTCAAGTCAACTCAAAGTATCAAAGATTTTCTTAACCCTCTAGACTCAAATAGGCAATTTTATAAAGACATTACCATTAAATTACTCAAGACAATTTTCAAAGATAACATAAGCTCTTATATGGCAACCAAATAGAAGTCTAGAATTACGTGAAAATAAAGCTATAAGAGTAATCAAAAAATCCAAAAATTAAATGTCAAGCATAATACTATCTAAACCATTAACTAAGTAACTAAGATAAAATGAGAAGAAAAGAACTCAGAGGATTAAAACAAAGTAGATGAATTGATGCAATTAGCAAGTCATTCTTTACAAGTAATCTTTAATACTTCTTCTTTTCAAAATTTCCCCTAAGTTCCCCTCAAATTCTACCCTTAAAGCCCTTTTTATAGTAGCTTTTGGATAGTTACGGTCATCATAAGAGATTAAGGTGAATTACAAATATCTAGGATTTTAACTCATAATCATTATTAGAAGTTGTAACTTTCATAATTCAAGCCAAGTGTCCTACCAAATAATCTTGCCTTTTTCTTTTTAAAATGATAACCTTTTCTTTTTTATAAATTATTGTTAAAACTCATGTTATAAAAGTATGTCCACCTTATTTCATTTTACACCAAATACTTTGGCATTGGTGGACAAACTCTTTTACCTTTGTTTTAATATTTAATCATGTTCATCATGCACATATGTGACAGATGCTACAATGGGGGTTTGTATCTTGCCGCGTTCCGTCCTTCGTGTCCCCGATGCCGTGAATGGCCACTCTACGTGAACTCTGGTGTCCCCGATGGGGATGGCAGTCTTGGCAACAGAGAATCAAGCGCTGCATTTTAGGCATAGTATGACCGTCGTTCTAGGTACGGTTGCGGAGTATGACCGCCGCAAGGAAACCCTGGTTTTGCTTGCACAGATTCTGCAGGAGGTTGCGGGACGGCTTAGAGCCAAGAGCCAACAAATTCAAGATGCCCCTTCACATGCACGTTTTCCGCGAACTTGAGACCTGGGAACAATGCTTGGCCATGCTCCGGGATTCTGGGTTGAATCTGATTTCTACTGCGGACCCTGAGTTTCTGAATTCTGTACAGACTGTAGCCGCCCGGGAGCTCTGCAATTTGCCGTGAAGGACGAGGAGAAGAGGCTGGATCGGATTTCTGGGAATTTTAGGGTTAGCAAATATCGGATGTTCATGGATGCCTCAGATTTGATCACTTCCGAGCTCATGCCACATTAGAAGGAGGCCCCGGCATGGATGGTTCACCGCCAGAATTCATCGGAGTTGGCCCCTTTTGGGAAATCAGTTCTCTGCTTTCTCTGATTACCACCAACAGGCTTGGATGTTGACTGCCCTAGCTTTGCAGCATGGTCTTCACGTTTGAATTTGGGGCAGTCTCTGTGGCATTTCTCAACTTCAATTTTCTTTCTTGCTCTGTGTGTGTTTATATCCATCAAGTCAGCAGAATTACAATCAAAGAATTTTCTTCCAATATATGATAGACAGTACTAATTGGTACCAAATTCTTTTCTGTGGATGGGCATGAATTAGGTATCACAAATACATTTTTAAAATCTTCATAATCATGAATATTATCTTCGTAACAATTGCATCTATTGTTGGAAATCTTAGTGCATTGTGCATAGTTATCATCAGAATTGTGATTCCTCATTGAACATGATAATCTACAGAGATTTCAAGGTCTTGTCATATGAATGCATCTGCTTCCGGCTGTCTTTTTGCAGAAATTGTTATTCTAAATCAGTCCAGTTGTTCATTTCCATGCAGTATTGTTTTAAGAAAGGATTGTCATTTTAACCATTTTTGGTTCCATAACATTTATCATCAATATCATAGCCAAATGAAATAAACTTTTCATCTGATACAATCATGTTGCAAAGATGAAAAGTTAAATGATACCTTTACCCGATCCAGTGAACAATGCAAATTCACCAAACCACTAAGTATCAGTTCTTCCTGAAATAATTTAGTATCATTAAAATCTCTTTATGATAACTTTTTACCAGTGCCTTGAAGCTGATTTCCCAGAGCAAACTCTGCCTTTTTAACAGGAAAAGGTGAAAGTGTTTCAGGGACATTCAAAGATAATGATATGTTTGGTATGGTGTTTGCAGTTTTCAATTGCACTTAAAGTAATTAAGGACGACGGTGTTACTGAATGCTCACAATCAAGATATATATTTCTATTCTCGAAAAGCTTGCCGACGGAGTCAAACTCTTTGTCATCTAGGGCACCAAATCTTTCACGATCATCAAATTCACTCAAACCAACAAGCATCTCGATTGATTTTTGGGGGGATTCAAAACATGCTGTTACAACATTGGGGTTGCAAATTGCATGATTTCATATGTTAAGTGATTCCTTAGCTGAAATGCCAACAGCTTCATCTTCCAAGCTAGGAATAAACCTGTATTTCATATATGAAATACAGGAACTTTTGCAAACAACTTTAGAATCTTTGTTGTAGCCTACATCATAGTCACAAATAGCTGCTCCATCGAAAGAAATAAATGTGCCAACACTATCATGGTCATGCAGACTACTTTTTAGTTAAAGCAGGAAGTGGTGTTGCGACTCCTGGGCTCCAGATTAACCTGGTGTCCCAAAATCATCAACAGTTTCAACTCTGCCTGCTGTGGAGAAGCTCTTTATCAAGAACAAGGGACAAATTTCAGTTGTGATTCTTGAGCTTGTCGTTGGCAATGCAGGTGTTTTGGCATCACTCTAGATCTATCAACATTTGGAAGGGTCGTTCGTGGGGGCCTTCCTGTTGAAGCATATGAAGGCCAGAGCAACATCATGGAAATGGTTGCACCTGTAGGACCAATGTATCAAGCTGGAACACTTAGTGGCAATCTATTGGCCATGATTGCATGTATACATACTCTAAAAAGACTACAATAGAAAGGAAGCTATGCGTATTTAGACAAAATTACAGGGCTACTGGTAGAAGGTCTTCTCAATGCAGCAAGGAAAGCTAGGCATGATATTTGTGGAGGCTATGTTAGTGGTATGTTTGGATTTTTCTTCAATCCATGTCCTGTTTCAAACTTTCCAGCTGCCAAGAAAAGTGATACTGCCAAGTTTGCAAGGTTCCATAAGAGTATGTTGGAACAAGGTATCTATTTTGCTCCCTCTCAGTTTGAAGCTGGCTTTACCTATTTGGCCCATACCGAGTAAGATATAGAGTTTACAATTGATGCAGCAAAGGAGGTTTTCAAAAGTGTGTAAGTTATGCCATGTTGATGGCACTTCGGTTTTGTCTAAACTATACTTAGGAATGTTCTTGCTTTTTACTGGGGATAATTGAAGTGTAATAGGAGAACAATGGTTTATGGCCATTTTACTTTTTATACAACACCTTGTAATAGTCATGTGCCCTGATTTTGTCAACTAAATATTTTTTTTGTGCACTTCAATCAAGAAAGGGCACTTGGTCTATGCTAAAAAAAAACAAAAAAGATTATTATTTAAGAAGAAAGGGAATTTATGGGATAGTTATTCAACGTCCTACATAAGAAGAAAGGGAGTTTATGGGATAGTTATTCAACATCCTACATAAGAAGAAAGGGAATTTATGGGATAGTTATTCAACGTCCTACATGAATGGGACATTTGGCAACTACAGTTTTTATTTCTATAGTAGTTGTAACTTCCCATAGTGGTTGTAACTATTTTTAATTTCCCATTATGTTTGTAACTACCAAGAAGCCACTATAAAAAGAGCTTCAAGGTAGAATAAGAAAAAACATTAAGACATGTTGAAGATTACTAAAAAGAATGGTTTGCTAATTGCAACATCAGTTTAGCTACTTTGTTTAAATCATGTGAGTTATTTTTTTCTCATTTTTTCTTAGTTACTTAGCTAATAGTCTAGATAGTAATGTGTTTGGCATTTAATTTTGGGGCTTTTGGATTGCTTTTATAGCTCTATTTTCTTGCAATTCTAGACTTCTATTAGTTAGCCATGTAAGAGCTTATATTTTCCTTCAAAAAGAATCTTAAGTAGTTTAATAGTAATGTTTTTATGAAATTGCATGTTTGAGTCTAGAGGATCTAGAAAATCTTTGATACTTTGAATTGACTTGAAATGGCTTTAATTTTAAAGTTTTTTCTCATATTCAATGTTGAAATTGTTAAATCTTTTTTGATAGCGCTATTATTTGCAATTTTTGACATCTATTAACTGGCCATATAATAGCCTATATTTTACTGTTCAAAGCATTTTGGGTAGTTCAATAGAAGTATCTTTTATAAAATTGATTATTGAGCCCAAAAAAGGCTAGAAATTGGAATAGTTTTATTTTGAAGTGTTTTCTCAAGTTTAATTTATCTTGCTTAAATATTTAAAATTCCACACAAAATGTCTTCTTTCTTCTTCTCATTTGAAATCTATTTAATCTCACTCTATTTCTAATTTTTTTGCGGACTTTTCTTTCTAGGGAAAACTAGGAGTATATTTTTGAGAATTGTGCTTAAGCATTTTGGTGGGATTTTATTTGTTTCACGCAACATATTATAAAGACTATATAGACTAAGTGACTTGACCAAATAGGAACCTTTAATGACTCATAGTATTCAACAAAGTTAGCTAAATTTCTATTATAATAGCCAGTTACTATTTAATATAAAAACCCAACCATTTCAACAATCATAACAACAAATACACATTTGCTCTTAGTTTGCTTTATTACTACTAAGTTTATTTGGAGGTATTTGGACCTTGGTGTTTCTAAAGACCAACAAACACCTAAACTTAAGTTCGAAGGAACACCTTCATTTCCTATGATCCCAGTCATGAGATTGAAGAAAACATTGGTAGTCCTAAATGGTCATCAACAGACACAAAATATCCATTACACAAATATCAACGCTAAGATCCTTCTCCCTTTGGTAAAGACAACATGATCCACCAATGGTTATGTTCAACCTTGGTAAGTAAGAGCTAGACCAAAAGCCAAGGGAACCTTAAGGCCAAGGTCTCTCAGTAACTAACCAAGAGAACAACTGAGGGATCAAAGAAGAAGAGCAAGATATCACAACTCTTCTAGCTCTCCATCCTTACCATCTTCGTCATTGTTTAGCTTTGATGAGGGAGAGCATGATTGGGATTGAAGAAGAAATAATTGAATATAAGGTGAAAATGATAGAAGCTCCATGGTAGAGATAAGAGAAGAGAACATAGAATAGACCAAGAAGAAGGAAAACATCATCGTGAAAGAAGGCGTAGTAGGCCACATCATAGGAGACATAACCATGATAGGGGCCATGATGAATAAGATGACTATGGTGAGCCATTTCTTGCTACTAGAAGCATAATCAACATCCATTAGGTAGTTTACATTCCTACCAAAGATCAAAAGGATAGCAAAATCACAGAACTATATATGAATAATATCCCTATGTTTGAGGGAGGCTACAATGCTAATTCCCAGTACCATCTAAAAGCCTTTCATGACACATGTGCCTTGCAAAACATTGAAATAACTAGCAAAAGCATAAGCCATTTCCTATAACATTTATAAAGAAAGTTGAAAGTTGGTACCAATCCTTGGAGCTAGAATCCATTCATAGATGGAGCACAATGTTAGAGCTATTCAATGATAAGTATTAGGCATACTTCTGAGTGTCCAACTTAACAAAACATATTTAAGGATGGAAACAAGGTAACCATAAATTCCTTGATGTAACCATGAAAAGGTACCATTCTCTGGTACACCAGTCTTGATTTTTCTTAGTAAAAGTAGCTTCACCACATCATAAATGGACTTTGGGAATAAAACTAAGAAGACTCTTGGGGTTTATGCCTAAAGGAGACTATAAAAAATAAGGGCTCATCAAATTTAAAGGTTCATCAACTATGTAGTAAAGAAAGAAGAAGAGCTAAAAAATGAAAAGTGTAGAGGGGTACAACAAAGATCTCTCCATTTGTGAAAAGAAAAATTGCCTTTATAACCCAAAGAAGAAAGTACCATTAGAGAAGTTCATGCAAAGAAAGACCTTTTCAATCAAAAAGTCTCCTACTAAAATATTAGCCAAGGTAGATAAGATGTAGGATTCTCTCAGTGAGAAATTTCAAATAGCAATTAAAAACCTGAAGGAGAAAACAGAACAAGAAAGACCTAAGGATAGAGAGAGAAGAAGAAAGAAGGGCACAGAGAAGGGCTAGTACCATAAAAAAGATAAGGTTGTAGTAGAAGAGAAGGTAAAGGATTTTCATTTCATCTATGGCATATATAACATATATCAATATGAACATCCAAGGGAATGTTGCCCAATTCTGTCCCACCTCTAGAAATCTGAGGTGTATGCCTTAAACTCAAAACTCATCAAAAGGCAAGCACCTAGAACATTGCGTTATCCAAAAAGCAACTACAAGTAGTAGTTTCACCAATAACAATACTACACAAGTGGGATGCCACCTTAACTTGAACATTATTATCAGTAGTGGCATAATCCATTGTCATGGGGAGATGCCACCACCAAGACCCCAATACCCTTTCTAACAGCTAGATCCATATGGATATTATGTCTAACAACCAATATCACCAAGCAACTTTACTATCCACACCTTATCATCATTAATATCCTTCAAAATATCATAATAAACCTACCACTCTACATACCAAATCTTCTTCTACATACACTCTTTACCACCCTCAACAACATGCACATCATAACTCAACTCCTTTACAACCTATGCAAGGTAAAATACCTTCACATCCCCAGTAACGGATTGTCACAAGAGTTGTAAACTTGTAGATGGATAATAATTTAAGTGGTTTCAAGTAAAAGCCTTAAAAGAGGTTATTTTTCAAGCCCAACAATTCAACCAAATCATTGTAGGCATTTGTGGCTATGGAATGCTTTCACAAATTGCTTAGGGAATATCTACTGAGCTACCTTCAAATAAAATACCCTAAAATTTGTCAACTATCATGTTAACTCATGCTATTAAAGACTAGATAAAGGTAAAATATCTTTCCAGGAAGAGAAATGATCTTATAAGTACTCTTATCTATTTGCAAATCACAAGAAATGATATATGCAAGGCTTTATTAGACTTTGGTTCTAGTGTGAATTTGATGTTCCAAGAGATGTACAAGACATAGAACCAGCCTCCACTAAAGAAATGTAATATCAAGTTAGAATTGCAAACCAATCCATTAGTATTTTATTGGAATTGTTGAGGATATTGTGACCATTGTTAGTAGGTGGTCATATCTAGTGGATTTCTTAGTAATTTATGTACATAATTGTAAAGGAGAGTTCCTAATCATTATGGGGAGGGCTTGGCTAATTACCATTAATGCTAAGCTAGGAATCAAAGATCTCTCCTTGGAAATTTTTAAGAAAAATACATTTGATAAAATAGAGAAGAGGGTTCTGTGTATTACATACAGTAATACATGATACAACTACATACAAAAAATATGGGTAATTAAGGGCACAATTATTACAATATGTAGAGTGTGATGAATCCACCAGTCTTTAAAGATGCATGTATGTAGTAGCTACAAAATAGAAAGGTACCTAGTGATCAATCATAGACAACAACTCTAGTTCTATGATGTACATGAAACTAGCAAAGATCCTCATAAGCACAAACATAGATAAGATGGATGAAATGGAGCAAATCAAGTACCAACTCTCAGAAGCCAAGGATAGAAAAGAAGTAGAGGCAGATTATGAAGAGTCAAAAGTTCTTGACACTTCTGAATTGAAGCCCTTGGAGCTAAGATCATTATCGACATCCTTTGAATATGTGTTCTTAAACAATCAAAAATTGGTAATCATAAATGTCCAAATCACTAAAGAATAGAAAGAGAAGCTATTGAAAGTAGTTAATAAGTTATTTGTAGCCTTTGCTTAGTTATATGCTGAGATAATAGAGATATATCTCTACATATGCTAGCATCAAATCTACATAGATCCTGCTATCAAGCCCAAGAGGTAGCCATAAAGAAGGTTGAATCCAAAATTAAAGCAAGTTGTTATAAAGGAGGTTAAGAAAATTCTCAAAGCTATATTCATTTATCTTATGATAGATAGTGGATGGGTAAGCTCACTTATCATTATACCAAAGAAGGAAGGGTAATGAAAAGTCTGCATGGATTTTAGACTGTTTAACATGGCCACTTCAAAGATAATTTTTTCTTGTCTTGTGGATCAAGTATTGTACACTATTGCAAGGCATAACTACCATAGTGTTTTAGATGGATATAATGCCTATAATTAAATCCAAGTTACTCTAGAGGACCAAGCCAAAATAATGTTCACAAGTTCCTTGGGGACCTACATATATAGAAAGATGTCTTTTGGTTTATGCAATGCTTCTACAACCTTTCAATGTCTTATCCTTAGCATCTTCTAGCACCAAATTGGTAGTGGTATGGAAGTCTTTATAGATGACTTCTTCACTAAAGATGCTAATTTTGAATAAGCTTTAGATCATCTTGAGTAGGTACTGAAACAATATGTAGAGACTAACCTATAGTTCAACTAGCAAAAGAGTCATTTGATGATCTAAGAGAACATTGTCCTAGGGCACCGAATCTTAGTAAAAGGCATTGATGTGAATCCTAAAAAGATAAGGATCATTTAATAAATCACCAGAAAACCTCAAATAATCAAAGATATGAGGTCATTCCTTGGGCATACTAGTTACTATAGGCACTTCATCAAAAACTTCTCAAGAATTTCCAAATTGTTAGTTAAGCTTACTAAAAGAATGTAACATTTGAATGGATTAAGGACTATGAATAAAAATTCTAATACTTGAAATAGAAGATTGTAGAAATGCCAATTATACGCACACCTGATTGGTTAAAATCTTTCCATATCATGATAAATGCATCCAATTATGTATTGGGGGCAATGTTTACATAGATGAATGATAAAAATGTTCATACATCCATTAGCTAAGTAGAAGCATTGTAGGTTCATAACTTAATTACAACATAAGAGAAAAGGAATTAATGGTGGTGGTGTATGCTCTTAAGAGATTTAGACACTATGTGCATGGATATCCCATTTTTATGCACACTAATCACAATGCAATTCAATTTCTCATAAATAAGCCAATAGTGAGCTCTCATGTTATATAGTGGTTGGTGATCCTACAAGAGTTTTATTTTAACAATGGTGGAAAAAAAGAGAATTGAGAATGTTATTGCTAATTAGTTATCTTGGTTATGTTGGAAAAAAGAGAATTGAGAAAGCTCATAAATAAACCTTATCGGATTAATTTCTAGATGAGCTTCTTTTTGCTAAGACGACTAGGGTTTCAACACCAATGGTTAAAAACTAGTATGACAAATTCATCTCCTACTTACTCAATTAGGAGAGTCCTACAGAATGGGACTATAAAAATACACTACAGTTTCTTTATTAAGTTAAACACTATATGGAAATAAGGGGCAACCTCCATAAAATCTATGCTAATAACTTGGTGAGATGGTGTGTATTGGATAGTGATCAACTTCAAGTTTTTAGGATGCTCTTGAAGGTTCTTGTAAGGGTCATTACACAGGAAGAAGAATGACCATTAATATCCTAATGGCTAGATACATTTGGCCAACAATTTTCTAGGATGCCTACCATTTTGCCCATTCATGTAAATGATATCAATGAGATAGAGAGATGATAGCAAGGATGAAAGGGCCCCAATAGTGGATTCAAGATTCATTAATCCCATATCTAATAAGAAGTCCTAAATTATTTTTTCTGTTGACTATTGCATTAAATGGACCAAAGCTATAGTTGTCACTGACTATACTTCTTTCATTGTAGCTCGATTCTTTTAGCAATAGGTGGTAAATAGGTTTGGTATGTCTAGGGCATTAATTTTTGATAATGGAATCCATTTCACTTACACCACATGCCATAACTTAATGTAATGCCTAGGGGTGAAAGATAAACTTATGGATTCTTATCATCCCTAAACCAATGATTAAGCTAAATTCACTAATTAAGAGATCACAAAAATTTTAGCAAGAACCATTAGTAGGTATAGGAAGGATTGAAGCACCAATCTCAATGATGCTCTATGGGCCCTATCACTCAACATGGAAACTTCCTCTAGGTTACTCTTCCTATGAGTTAGTATAAAAAAAGTTATCCAAACTTCCAATCAAGATTGAACATTGTATACTCATAACTACATGTGACTTTAACCTAAACATTGACGTGATATAAAAGGCTTGATTAATGGTTCTTAACATACTAGATGAGAATCAAAGGGTAGCTTTGATTATGAATGAAGTACACAAAGCAGACCAAAAACAATGACATGATGCTCAAATAAGAAAAGTTGTATTTCAACTAGGAGATAAAGTTCTCTATTGAAACTCTATGCATGTGCCTCAATGAACTAAGTTCCAAACACTATGCGAATGATTATACATTGTATATTCAACTTTTCCTTATAGGACTATGACAATCTACCATCCAACAAGCTCTTAAAGGCATATGCTGATTAACAGTCAACAACTAAAACCCTTTAAAGATTTTCAAGTAATGAGTAGCAAGTATATCCTATGCTCAACCATAAGAATCACAAGCATGTATTAGCGATCTAGTCAAATTCTGTGCACTTAGTTCCTAAATTTGCCCAAACTGTGAATCAAAACGTCATGTGATTGTTGTCTTCTTAACTCACACTTGTGTATGCGTTGTGTATGGTTAAATGTGAGTTAAGGTACATGAAATTTGTTTTTATTTGTATTTTTATATTTTTTTTATCTTAAGTTCTAGTTGGAAAGATGAATATTTAATAATTAACTATTTTAACTACCTAACTTGTTCTAAAGGCTAGCTACCCTAACATAAGTAGTCATATCCATTTATTGTACACATCTTGAACTAGTATTCATGCAACTAGGTTACCAAATGATGATTACTAGGTGTACCAAATGATTGCTGTTGGGATTACCAAGCATTATGTGTTATGCCCAAAGTGGTCGTACTTATGTGTTTATAATTAATTATGTTAATTACTATGTCATGGAATGTAAAATGTATTTAAAGTGCTAGTAAGAAAGATTAAGCTAATCCAAGTGCTACAATGAATGCCATAAATCTTGACTTTATTATTGTTCATGCCAATGTGTTTAGGTACATGGCACTTGAATAAAATTATATACAATCTCTTTCACTCACACTGTGGGCACTCAGAGAAAAATATTTTTACTCTAGAAAAGACAAATTGCAAAGGCTTCATTATGGTATTAACACAAGGTGCCATAAATGCAATTGGAGCATGCATTTATATAGACTTGACTACATTTGCATTAACACATCTACGTTTACCATGTGTCAATGGGAATATGTTGATGAGGCTACTACGTCAATGGGGCTACATTAACACATGTCCATTGATGTAGCTATTCAAATGATGTATCATCATACCTCCATGACTAACTGAAAACTCATCCTCGAGTGAACAAAAGTAGGATCAAGTTTTTTACAAAAATTTGGAAAGTATGAAATTTATTAATTGGTAAATAACAAACTAACTGAATAAATGACTCTGAATGCCAAATTGTATGGAATTATAAAATTGATATCTATGACAACAAAATTGGACACTCTTACAAAAATTTTAGTAGGCTTCCTTGAGTTATCAAAGATAAGGTGGATTTTCAAACAGTACTTGGAGGTGGAGGCTCCTATGGCACTAAATGTTCTTTGCTAAGTTTTAGTCCTTGTGATAATGGAGGTGGTTGAGGCTATTCTATTGTTGTTGCTAGTAAAATCTTGAAAGCATTTAGTAATGCCTTCATCTTTTCTTCCTTACTACAAGGATCATATGTAGTCCATGTGGATCCACTGATGTAGGCTAGCACAAGTATATCCCATAGGCATGGCATTGCGGGAAGCATCTCTTTTGCATTAACAAACCATGTGATGAATTGTTTATGTTCAATGTTGAACATCTTTATTAAGTTTTGCAGCTCGTGGTAGTCATTCATTTCCTAGATAGGTTCTTAGCAATAGATCATTGATCAGTAAATGTGCTTATGATAACTTCAAGCTTTGCATAAGCTGTATCAAACTACTACTTGGTGTCCTTGTGATGCTTGAATTCTACCTCGTACAAAAGGTAGGAACTGGTCACTTACTTTTCTAACATGGTCCTTAGCCTTCCTATTATTAGCATAGCCAAGTTTGCATAACAAAGGTTGGCAAGCTCTATGTACTCCATCATCTCCTTGATTTACAACTCCCCCAAATGGATTTCTACCTTGTTGTATGTGTTTAAGCCATCAAAGATTGGCTACCACATGTCGTTTTTTTGCTAGAGTTACTAGAGCGCCTCATTCATCTTTGCCTTGACCAAATGAATTTCTTTTTTATTGACTTCCTTAAGGATCCTAACCTGGTACTTGTATGGTTTTTAACCCATTCAAATTTAAGAGAATCATTTTTTAAGATGGCTACCTTGATGATCATTTTTTAGTAAAGCACTCAAGCTTCCTCCATCAAGAGATTTCTATTTTTTGTTGCCAAGTTCCTCAGATCAAGGTTCATCCTTGCTAGCTGTTCTTGTTGCTACTAAACAAATTCAACCATTTGATCTTTTTGCTATTCAACATTATGCAGGCATGATGGATATCTTTGGTAAGGATCAAGTTCTCCTTATGGACTCGTGAAAAATCTCTATCAATGTTAAATGCCATGGCTTTTGACAAGGATGTGTTAAAGATTGCAACCTCCTTTGCATTCTCAACCTTTTTGGATCTTTGTTGAAGATGTTGGAAAAAGATTCATTTATCTAGATTGAGAATGATAGGGTTAGAGAAATGAGCTTACAACTGCATAAATTTGGTGGTTAATTGTTGATTTTCGGTAATGGCTACCTATAGTCAGGCATTGACAATGAGGAGTTTTCCCTTCATCTCAAGCAACGCTAACTAGGTTATAGTAATTTCATCTAGAAGATCAAAGATGTCTAAAAGAGGTTGACCATTTTCCACCAGTCTTTCCAACACTTTCTTATGTTGGGATGCACTCAATAGAACACTTCCCACTCCTATGAATGTTTGAATATTTGCCATTATGGCAATGTCTAGTATAGATGTTAGAGGAGCATTTAGGGCTTTGGTTACCCTATCAGCCACCACCTTCGCTACTATCTCTTGTCCTCAATGCTACATCATCAAGATAGTCATCCCATTGCCTTCCTCTAGGTGCACTAAGAGAGTTGTAATATTTTCAAAAATTTCAAGGAACTCCTATATAGAGATGGACACCATAAGTTCTCAAGCACTATGATTTGTTCTTACTTGTACTTAATTTTGCTATGTGGAGAACAAGGGTAGTTTCCTCTAGTCAAGTAATAGTCCTTGTGACTCTGTTTAGTTGGCTTAGTGTTGGACAGTAAACTGATGGTTTCCCATCATCTATAGATCCTATTATTGTTGCAACTACTACCCATGGATTTTTCAGAGCCTTTTTGTAGCTACAAGTGCTTCTAGTGTGATCTCTCCCATCAATGGTGGTTTTGGTGACCTCTCATCCTCTTGTAGCTTTATGGCTACCTTATCCTTTATCATCTTCTATCATGATGTAGCAAGAACATGATGGATTATATCATTGGTGTAGCATCCTATGCCTCCCCTTTTGTAGAGTTTTTAGGTGAGGCACAAAAAGGGGAGTGTCTTCCTTCCTCTTTTATTTTCCTTGAGTTGTGATGGGACGTGATATTGCATACATGATATCGCATCAGCCGCGATATCGCGTCTTTCCCTGCGATATCACGTACGCGATATCGCAGTCTGCCGCAATGTCTATAAATAAGAAGCAGTCCTCTCTTGTTTGACAGTTTTTAGTTTTTTAGTTTTAGGTTAGATTATAGCTAAACTCTGGCAATTTGATCCCTCTAGAGATAGATTATTTTCCAGTGTCTGCCCACAGTGTGGTGAATGTAATTGTACGGCATCCTTTATTCGAGTGTGACATACTTGGACACATATGAGTTAGTGTACGAAAAACTTCAAAAGCTTCCAATTCAAACCAAGCTTCGTACACTGTCCATGGCATGTGACCTCCACCTTGACCTTGATCTAGCACAAAAACAAAGATTGGCAACTCTAAACATGCTAGGAAAAAATTGATTGGTTGCCCTGTCATCAAATGAGTTGCACAAGGCACATAACAAACAATGTCATGACTTAAAAATTTGAAAGGTTAAGTACCAACCAGGCTATAAGGTCTTTTACTGGAACCCCACACATGTGCCCCAATGCACGAAATTTCAACATTGTGGGAAGGACCTTACATCATTCACACAACCTTTCCCTCAGGAGCCATGACCATAATATACAAACCTGAAAGCCCTGATAAGAGATTATTGGTTAATGTGCAACAAACCAAACCCTTCCATGAACTTAGAATAGTTGGTGCACATAATACCTCTGAGAGAGGATGACCTCACTCGTTATTTCAGATCTCTCCCTTCTAATTCAGTCATGGGAGAGATGGCCACCTATGCTGATCATTTGCAACCCTCAGTTTCTTTTTAAGTTTTTATTTTACACACTTTTTTTACACATTTTTTATTTTACAAATTTCTTTAACTTTTATTATTTTCATTTTACAACATTGGTTATACTTTTTTCATTTCTTTGTGTGTTTGATTATTTTGTTTGATTCATCACCTAATAAGTGCTCCCGATGGTGGTATGAACTGTATTCCATTGATTGCTAATGTTTGGTTTTTACCTTTAAGTTATGATGTTGACACTAAGGTATGGTTCTTTTGATATAGCAGGCAATGAGTCCACTTCATCCATACATCCATAAAATTCTATGGTCTCTCTTGGCTTGGAACTATACAGTCCCTTTCTCAATAATAAGAACTATCAACGAATCGGTGACTGGGTATTTCTCAAACCACGAAAAGACTCAAGGATTGAAAAGGGTGTGACTTCAAAGGGATTTGATGCACTTGTGCTAGCCATTCTCTTGGGTGCTTGGATGTTTTATTCTTGAGTTTTCTTACCATTCTGACGTTGCCGCATTATCGGGAAGCTAAGAAAATAAAAATAATAAGTCTTTGCATGGTGTGGTTCTCACGCAAAAACACAAAAAAAAATAGTGAGGATTCAAAGCACACCCCTTAGAAAAAATATTCACTTGGGCTACAAGCACTGGTTATGGAACTAAAATAAACATGTTCCCTCTAACTAAGGCCCTTCTCACTTCCTACTTTCTCCTCTTTTGTTTCTGGTGGTGACTCTATGGTGAAGGCATTTTTGTTACTTCAGGTGGATGGATGGGCCAAATTTATTAATGTGAAGTCACTAGATGTGGTTTTTTTGAGGCTAGATTTGGAATGAGATCTACTAAGTCACATTAACCATTAACACACAAGGGGCTGTACACCGCCTTGTTCTTGAGATTCCATTCCATTCTCTTCTTTTCATCCTTCTTTCTCCATTTTTCACCTCATTGCTGGTTGTATCAGTAGTCCATATTTTGTTTGATACATTGTTTTCTTTTTGGTAAACTCTTGTGGTTAAGAACTTAACTCTTGCTTCCAAATGACATTTCTAGAGCCTACAAACTCTTTGAATGTGGGATTGTTAGGGCATTAAGGGCATGAACCTGCTTTGGGGAGGACCCATTGGCATTCCTATTTGGTGCATCCGTTAATTTCTTTCCCCTTAAAAATTTTTACAATCAACATTTATTTTGTTCATCTCCATCTTTGACATCCATTTTATCGGCGTTGTCATTATTTCTTTTTCTCCCTCTTTCTTGTTCCTTTTCTTTTTCTCCATTCTCTAACTACCGGAGGTTCACTTTCAGTCATGGGGGTCCTAGTCCAATTTTTTTGATTTTTCTCCTAACCCCTACACCTTGGGTAGGCACAAGTATTATATCTCCAAATCTGCATTAGCCATATCACAACTCAGCCAATGGACCTTACACTAAGGCAATGTATTAACTGCATTTTAATTCATTTTCCCTTGCTAATATCAGACTATGTTATGTGTGCATATGGAAATCATATAATAACGGATTGGATCTAGAGAAAAAACTTGGAATAGACTCGTGCTAGAACAATTATACAAGGAACAAGATAGATGGCGCACTTATGGATGGCCAAGAAAAGGCACAATCTTGGCTTTGGAAACAGCACACGTCTTCTTTTCTCTCTCTTTTCTCTCTTCTCTCTTAGCTGCCAAATAAGGTTGGATGTCAAATGTGTATAGTGTTCACTCTTATTGTCATGAACACTAAATTTTGCCATGTTTTGTAATGATGATTCATTCACATGTCATCCCATTCACCATTACTTTCATTCAAGTCAATAATCCCATACCTTCCCAATATTTTGTAAGGAACTCAAGGACGAGTTTTCATTTAGTCATGGGAGTATGATGGAACACAATATAGCATGGGCTGCGATATTGCGTACGCGATATCGCAGCCCGTCGCTAGTTCTATAAATAAGAGGTGGCTTTCCTTTGTTTTCTCATCTAGATCTAGACCCTTAGCTAAACTTTGGCAGTTTTACCATTCCAGAGATAGAATAATTTCCATGTGCCCGCAGTAGGAGTCTCAAAGTGAACGGATCTTTATTCGAGCAATTTGTACCTAAGCACACAATTATGTACGGCAATAAAGATGAACTTTCTGATAAACCTTGTAGCATATGGACTAAGCTAAATAGGACTTTAATTATTGTTAAATGTTTAAATGCTTTCTTAGATAATTAATCACTCTCAACCCTCAACTCTCCTAGTTAAGTGCATTCAGTACGATGGCTTTGAGCACGTGTGCTATGCTTGGTAACCCAGTAACGAATAGCGTTTGGTAATCCCAGTAGCGTTGCACTAGTTCAAGGTGTGTACAGAAAGTGGGAACGGATACTGATGCTAGGACGATAAAAGCTTAGTTAGTGAAAGTTAGTTACTTAGTCTCTTCACCCTTTCCTCTCTTAGCATAGGTGATAAAAAGATAAAAAACATAAAAATCATATATCTCAAACTTACTTAACCATACAACCGTGAAAATACAAGTAAGTCTGGGAAGACAACGATTGATTAACCTTAAGTGTTCCATAAGGCGCATAAGCACTTAGTCCTTGGAGTTCGACCGAATTGTGCGTGTAACGCTCATATTCGTATGGTTGAGTGTAGGGGTACCTCGCCACTCATCACCTCCTATGTTGATCCTGACTTAATATTCCTTGATAATTAGCTCTTTGACATTCAGTTTCAGCTTGGTTTTGATGTCCAATGTTATTTTATCACATCAATTATCTGCACATTGATTCTTGTATCTAGAACCTTCCAAAAGACTTTGTGCATCTCAATGTGTTATTCCTTCAAGCTAAAAAGTGTAATTGACTTTTGAAAACACTTGATATTTTTCTCTCCTCTACTACAAAGTGCAATTGGATCCTTTCTCATTAATTATTCGGAAAACCTTCCAAAGTCTTTGCTCCTCTGCAAAACAACTTTTCTCCTACTAGAGATATCATCTCCTCTGGGTTTTTGTACATTTCTCCTATTAACACATTTATACTTCCTACATGATATACTCTTAACTCATGGAGAATCATTCAAAATCATATCAACATATTGATATAATCTAATTCCTTTTCTTGTGAGCTTCAAAATCTATAGTGTCCTTGTCAAATCTACATCATGGGCATATATCAAAATCTATAGCATCCTTGTTAGATGTAACACAACTCCTTGTTAGATACCTCTAATATCTTATTTACTTCTTTGGATATCTAGAATGGGTCTTAATTTTTTCTTCTATAATCCTAATTTGCCTATTTTAGTTTTTCTTATTTCTAGCATTATTTAGATTTATTTCTAGCATTTCCCTTTGGATATACTCTTTAAAGAATTAGATTTTTTTTAATCTATGCTCTATTTTAATTATTTTTATTGTCAACCATACATATATTCCTTTACCTTATTCAATGTTGCATACATGTTTCTTTTTAATTTTTATTGGCTATTCCACACATGTTATTTTTCTATTTTACAAATGCTAGCATTTGGCAAAAATGCTTATCATAGATCATTAGATTTATCAAATGATCTGTAAGTCTACTTTTGATTTAAGGAAAATTCATTAAGAAATTAGTCTCTTAGATCATTTGGTGGCGACAAGATTGCTTGGATTAGTTTCATGTTAGGTTGTGATAGATCTCATATTACAATGATTTTTACTACAACATATTTCTATCACTAGAAGAAAAACTTTGTAAAATTAACATTATTTCTAGGATTCCATCTATGTTTACATTTCTACACTTTTTTCTAACTATCAATGATGTACTACATTGAAATACTGACATCCCATTATGAATTTTGCATTTCCTTAAGCATAATTCTTACCTTTTGTTTTGAGTGTAAATCTATTTATAAGGATAAACCAAAGCTTTGGTAATATACCTATGAATTCACAATCATTTCTACAATTATAATTATGACATCATTCTTTGATTCAATTTTTTCCAAGGTTGAGAAGCTCATGGATCTAAGAAGAAGTCAAGGATTTTTAGAAGGACTAAGCATGAAACACTATAAAATACCATGTGCCAAATGAGATTAAAGCTATCTTCTTATACCTAATATGTTCATGCTCATGGCAGAGCATGAGTAGGCTAATGATATGTCACCTCTCCTTTCTAATCTAAATCATCCAATTGAACTAGATAATGAAGAAGCTAAAAATATTGCAGATTTTATCATGGAGCAAGAAAAGATTGAAGACCACATATATTTATAGATTGAGGCTAGGGTGAGAACCATCCTAATGAACCTCGTGGTCCTCACATCACTCTTATAAGGAGGAGAGGAAGTGTGGTCTCTAAATCTAATGTTAACCTAACAGATGACGATAAAGGGCAACCAACATGAGATATTGGTAAAAGTAACCCTTTGTCATAACACATCCATAACATCAACATCATAGTAGTTCAAAACACCTCACCTAAATCTATTTCCCTTACCACATAATTAGTTAACCTTCTCATAAGCTCTATCCCTCCTTATCGTCTATTTCCTTCTAATAATATTAGTAATCCTTTGTTCCACCTTTTGGAACTATGTGTTCTATTCCTCAACCTTAACCTACCATAAAACATTTTTAGTTCATTCCACTTTCTCCTTTTACTATTCTACTGCTATTTAGTATTCACTAACCTACCCATGTGATTTTCTTTCAAGTATACTCACCTAATCTAATCTCATTGAGTATACTGTCTCCTACAACCTTTGGATCCATTCCTTATGTGTGTTCTCCCTTAACATTATTATCTATTACTATGGCTTACCTTGCTATTACCTTTGCTAGAATAGATCAATAGTTATTGATACTACTTAATGACATGATGCTCTATCTTCAAAATATCAAAGACAAAGCAACAAAGGCATTTAGCATACAAGGAAACTCTACTATTTCCTTGGATTAGGTCTAAAGTATTCCCATAACTTCTACCATCCTTTTGTCAGTTCTTTCTATGGAAGTTTTTCAGCCAACTTGTACAAAGCATAACAACAAAATAGGGGACCCCATGAATCATGTAATAATGATCAAAAACAAATGCTTCCTTCTAGCCCCTTAACATCACATTGTGTTAAGATGCTTCTCAAAATCTATTTATGGAAGTGCTTTAGAATGGTATAGGTCCTTAGCACATGGGTCTGTTACATCTCTGTAGTAACTACATGCAACATTTATTAAATACTTTAAGTTCAATATGCCTCAAAGCACAAGTGTGATGTATTTTTTTGCCATTAAGAAAGCTCTAAATGAGCCCATTGTTAAGATTATTTCTTAATGAATAGTGACATCAACTAAACTGACATATCATTTGGAGAAATTTCATTTGCAAGACATCTTTGAAGTTGTAGTAATCTACTACATTTAGAAGAGAATGAATTATCCTAAACCTCATTCTCTAAATGATGCTTTTCTAGTTGCCAAACATATTAAAAGAGGCTACTATTCAATGTGGTGACCAAAATTTCTTGTCAATCCATAACAAAGCTAACAAGACTGCAAAACAAGAGAAGGAATAATCAAATTTTCAAGATGTTTCTTCTTTTTCTAAGGGACAAAATAATGCCTTTTAACGCTTTCATCTTCTACTAAGTAGCACATACCTTAGAAAAGTAAAGGCCAGTATACTAAGATACCTATGAGGTACTCTTTGCTTTTGAACAATCTTCTTAGGGATGACCACCTTAACAAGAAAAAAGTTTCTAATCAAGTGAGAACATGCTATTGCAACATGCAATTTGTAGTTATGGATCCTTATCAAAGATAATAAGGTGACCTTGAGGTACCTAAGTGGTGTAATTGCTAGAAATATTATTATTATCATGAGACTTTTGAACATGATATAGATAATTATAGGAATTTGACTGTGACATCCAAGATCTCATAGAAAAGGGCAAGATAGTGGTGGAGAGTAATCCATCAACTATGCATCCAAATAATTAGTAGCTTGAGGTATTTCAAAACACCTTAGGAGTTGAAGGTACAATTTTAGCTTTCAATATTGAATTTAAAGCTCATAATTCTCCACCTAAGGGGACTTATATTATTTGTTGGTTTGACTATAAGCATCACCAATAGTCATCTTCATAACCATGAAAGCCTTACATAATTTTTTGGTTTGGATACATTTCTATATCATCAAAACCAATCTATTCTTCTTCACTTTCCTAGCTTATTTATGCTACCTAATCCCATCATTCTACTTCACTACTCAACCTACGTGTCCTTTTTATTCTCATCCTATCTCATACCATACTAAATTCCAAATTACCTATTCATCTACTACATTTTAAACATCAACTCATCCTTGTCCACTGGCTCAAATAGGAAGTCTTACCCATGGCTAGTGGACTAATATGTCACAATTAGCTAATTAGAAGGAGAAGGATACTAATGCACAAAAGCAACCTTCTAGTGCATCAAAGAAGGTTTCTTTTCAACAACAATAAGAGAATGCCATTGCAAGTAGTCTCCCACCTTCATCCATAGCTAGTTAGGTTAGCACCTGTTCCTCAAGCATCTCAACCTACAAACAATAAATTTTTATAGAAAATGACCATGATTGTTCATTCTAAAGATGCTAAGTTGTCCTTGTATGATCTCATGGAAACCTCTAAAGAACATCATGATATATTATATGATGTTCTTTAAAGAATCATTGTCCCAAGTGATATTCTTGCTCAAATAGAAGCTATATCTTCTTTCCTTCAAGTCCTTCACCACGGAGTAGATAGTCTAAACTTCCATGGTAAGAACATTGACACTGACTTGAAGATGGAAGATATCTATCAATTATCACTCTATATCATCATCAAGGTATCACCTAAAGCTTCAGTTTTACTAATACATGTTGATGATGGTATCATATCTAATGTCATCATACTTGTTGTTATCAAGCATCTCAATCTCCATGATTAGGTAACTTTCAATGAAAGCTATACTAAAGTTGTTTCCTTTAATGATACATTAGTAGAAGTCATAGGTCAGGTTATCATTTATGTTTAGGTAATTCTATATAGTCTAAAGCTCTTTTCATTCTCATACATGAATGTACTAGTATCAACAGAATGCTAGGATGTCCTTGGCTAGCTCAACACTAAATTGTGTCTTCTCTAATACATCAAAAGATATACATTCATGTTCATAACCATGAAATAATCATCTTAGTAGATAAATAAATTCCAAGTTTTTCTCACTTATTTTAAGAGACCTAACCATATTAGCTTAGTGGTAAAATGGTCGACATTAAACTTGAACTTAGAAGTAAGCCTACAATCTCTTTTTTCCTTGAGAACTCAGTTGTCCCTATAGATTTGATAAACTTAAGCAATGACTCTATCTCTAATATTGAGTTTTTTGACTTAGGTTTCAGAGAAATTGATATATCCTCACCTGAAAAGAAGCATTTCTCTTATTTTGCTTTGCTTGAAAATTCATTGCAAACATAAGAACTCTAGGATCTTAGAGTTCCAAATCCTCCATTTTCTTATTTGCCTCTTTATTTTAAGTAGTAGAGTTGTACTAGTATCTGTTAGGAAAAAATTTAAATTTTTATTGTGTTGTTTATTATTATTAGGTAATGATGATTAGTAAAAAAACTAATGTCTATGCTTGACATTATTTTCTACAATCATTATAATGCATGATGGTTTTAGAAAATGAACTATAGTATATCTTAATGATTCAACATTGTAAATCATTCATACTTGTTTGCCGCTTCCTAAGTGATGAAAATCTACTAATACTTATTAGGTATCACACTTAATATTAAAAATTTTATCTTAACCTCCTTTTAATCACTTTTTATAATAGAAAATGTTAGATTAATAAGCAATTATCAACTTCATCACTTCATGTCAATTTCATAACTATAAAAAACATAAAGATGGTTAACTTGAGATGATGTGAAAAATAAATCAAGCTTTATTTTTATAAACATTTCCTTTACAAATGAATCATGTTGTAATATTTGATGTGACATATAAGAAAAACTCAATAATCTTATTTCTCCCTAGCAGGTTCCTCCCCTTCTTTGTCATTAGTTTGTAAAATATATACACCAAAATTGAGCTAAACATATGAGTTTTATTTTATTTTGAAAATAAAATAAAATGATTTCCTAAAGTTTTGATGCTTACCGTGTGTTTCTTTATAAATCTTGAGTATCCTTTGTTCTATCTCCTCTAAGCTTAGATTGGTTATGTCTAATGTATCAAAGAATGAGCTTAGAATCCTTGATAGAATGCTAGCCCACTCTTCCTCATAGTCTTTCAATTCTTCTAGGGTGATGTCATCATCATCCCCTTCTACTTCAAGTTTTTATTGAGGACCTCTCTATTCCTCCTCCAATGTGGTAATCACCACACCGTTAGAAAAATCTTCAAATGATTCTTTTAACTTGGTCTGTTTAATAAATAGATTTCTTATTTCTTTATTTATAAATAAAAATTTTTTTAACAACTTATGGTACTTTCCTTTGCACCATTGATTATTTTTTTGATGCTTTCTACCCCAACTCTCATGTGCTATTATAGAGTTTCTCAGACTCATCATGAAATGAGTTATTGCTAAGGTTAATCTCTTTTGTTTCATTAATGGTCTTTGAAGTTCTATAGGTCTATTCCTTTCTATCCCATAAGCATGGGGAGGAGGGTTATGTCTAACCATATTGCTACCTCTATTTTTTCTTCTCATAACTCCAATTGGTCAAGAACATTCTTATTTATTATTCACTTTTTTTCCTTTCCTATGCATGCTAGCTCTAAGTAGTTTAGGAGTATGGAACATCAATGTTCATTACTAGATCATGGAACATTACTTGATCCTTATTCAACTTAATCTTTATCTCTACATCATAAATAGAAGAACATTAGATTTTCTATAACTAACAATGAGCATTATACTACAGTAATACTATTTCTAAATTACTTATCTTCCCTTGGAGAAATCATGATTAGTTTTCTCTTCATATTCTCTACTAACCCTTCCAACATCATTTTCTTATCCTTTACAAAAGCCCATATTTTCCTTTTCATCTCTAGAAAAGTAAATCAAATGGTAAATTCTTTTCTATGTATGTAGAATTAATGCATAAACTTTTGATGTGACATTGATTACACTTACTGTATGATGCAAAAAGCTTTGAGCTTGTCACCTTTTTTATCAACTTGCAAACCTTTGCATTGTTCAAAACTAGTTTTCTAGATAGTGGAGTGATATTTGTAGGGGGTGGATGTAGGCTTTTCAATTTTGTTATTTTGTCCCCTCCTATGTCCTTTCTTTTTTTCTTGGCCTATTTCATCGATGTTTAAAGCAAATAGGTTAGGAAAAGAATATAAACTTTCTATATCCACTTTATTTTCCTTCAATGAAAATAAGTCATGTAAGAAGTCCATCTCCTCAATGCTCATACCTTCCTTTTGATCTTCAAGGATTGAAGGAAGGTCAAAACATATCTTCTTAGCTTCCTATTAGGATTTCATCATTTTATGATAATGTTAAAATTAGAAACTATGTTTCATCAATTATACTTGAAAAATATGCTAAATTAACATAGAATTAACAAACTTACTTATTCATTCTTCTAGTTTCTCCTAGGATACTTTCACTTATGAAGTCTTCAAGGAAATATCTTCTTTCTCATAAAGAGATTTTCTCTTCCTTAATATTATTTCTTTTTCCAAAACTCCAAAGGTGCTCTTTAAAATTTCCTCCTTCCTTACTTCTTTGTCTCCACTTATTTTCTTTTGAAGTTTCTTAATGCTTTCTGACATTAAGGATCCAACTTCTTCTCTGGTCTTTAATGTTGACTCAAAGGACTATCACCTCCAATGTGATAAGTAGATATTAGACTTCCTAAGTGTTGGCACAATGAGGATCTAAAGTCTTCCTTTGAAGTAACATCTTCTTTCTTCTCTCCTCTTAGAGTGAATAATGTTACCATGGCTTTTGTTAATCCATATTAAAAGAAAAACTAACCCTTTGACTCATCATTTTCTTCTTGCCTTTCTTGTCCTCTTGAGGTAGTTTCTCCATTTCTTCTACTACCCCTTGATAAATTACCAATGTTGAGTTGGCTGTCCTCCCTTGGGATATCATCCCATACAACCAGTTGCATGGTGGTGAACTCCTAATTTTGACCAATTTTATTACAAAATAGCCTTTTAATAAATAAAGGGAACAACTTCTTCAGGTTCTCATTAGTTTCTATATGCACATTGATGACATCCTTCTTCCCTAATTCCACCCATTCTTCCACGACTAATAGCTTTGTCAAATCTAGCTTCGAAAAGTTAATCTTTATTCCTCTTTTAGAGAATCCCAATCAATATCTTAGTATAACTAAATTCCAAGTTAATATGACTTTTTTTCAATCTACCTAAACTACAAAATTGTCTTTTTCTTAATAACTCTTTATTAATCTCATGCATTCTGCTACACTAGGGTAAAGGTACTTCAATCCTAAAGCACAAAAAATTCATACCTTGTCAAACATATTGAAGTACTTCATTCCTTCTTCCTCAAATAACCACTTTTGAGCACTTTCACTTCACTAGTGGATCTTACTTCAAATTCTTCCATTACCCCTAGGACATTAATGAACTTGACATCATCTATACTTATTTGAGTTGCAAGTAAGAATATTTTGCAATTATTTTCTTTCCCAACAAGTTCTATGTTCTAGAAAAGATCTCTCTACACTTACTTGTAGGTCTTAGGATGATCCTTCATCCTTTTATCCACTTTGCATTCTCTCCATGGACTTCATTTCATAATGAATGAATCCATCCTTGATTATTGTACTCATTCCAAAAATTGTGCAATCTCAACCTCTTATACTACAAATCAAAATGGGATATCACTTTAGGTTTTTAGTTTTGATCTTATAAGAGATATTATAATAAGTTTTACAAAAATGCTAAATGATTAGAACTCTGTATGTCCAAATCAACAAACTTGCATAATAACTTTCAATTAGTTTTAGTCAAGGTTAGACTAACTTAAACTTTTCTTAGCTCTTAAGCTTCTAGCTTAGCTTTTAACAAAAATATAAGAGCCTACTAGGTTAGACATTACCCTAGAAGTTTGAGTTTCCAAGATTAACGTACTATTAGCATTAAATTACTGATACTCTCTCCTCTCTTACATTCTATCCAAGTGTTTTCTATAAACCAATACATCCTTAGATAGCTCTTTAATCTTCAATCTCCTTTAAAAAATAATCTTTGTGAGCTCTCTAGAGAATCTTGATATAATTTCCTCCAAGGCTCTAGGGTAAATTCTTCGACCATACCTATCCAAACCACCACATGAAAGTGGGTAATGTAGGCTAATCCCTAAAATAAAGGTTGAGCATTTTAGCATTGAAAGCATCACTTTTCATATTAAAACTCTAGATTGTTATAATTGTGTCAAAACATATTAGGTTTGCATGAGTTTCATATTAAAATCCCTTGGATTTTTAAAGCAATATGTTAACACTTAGCTAATAAATTTTGACACCTTACATTGAAACTCACTTTAACATAGGATGTTATTTCATAAAAATTAACACTTAGGCATTTGGAAAAAAGACCAATGTGTCAAAACTCTCATGTCTTGTTTTGCAGTAAAAATCCCAAAAATCATGGTTTTGAAAATTTACAATAACGATTGCAAATTTAGCTATAAATATGTTGATTCAATTATGTTTTACTACTATAGCTTAAAATTCTTAATATATTTAACTAAAATTAAACATAAATTTCAAAATTTTCTTAATCTAGTGTCACTATTCAACACACTATAGTAGAAACTTTAAAAAATTGAGATTTCTCTCAATTCATACAATAAATTTGCTCAAGATCCTAGATGATTGGTACATTTTCTGTCTATGACTAGTAAGTATTACAAAATCAATTCATGCATAAAATTTCTAAAAGTGAAACCTAGAAATTTTCAAAAACCCTTGAAACTAAGGTCACATAATAGGATTTTTGATCCCCATAATAAAATTGAACTAAAAGCTTTAATGTGGTTTTAAGGATCTACTCAATTCCACAAGGTTCTAACAAGCTTAGAATGTGGTTTTAAGGATCCCACTACCTTTATAACTTGATCTTTTCTCTGGAGTGTTGTGGCACTACACCAACACTCAATCCCATAGGATCCTAACAAGCTCAAGCAAGATACCTTTCTAAAAGAAGCATATCAACCTCGTAGGGCAACAAGAGAATTACAATCATAATGAAAGAATGCAACTAAGGTTGCTGATCCTTGTACTTAGAGGCACAACTCACTTTGACCAATTACAAATAGACAAATGATTGTACAATGAGGAACAATAATGAATACAATGATTACTTGATGATTATACAATGATAGTACTAAAGCTTGCTCATTTGCCAATGAGAATGATGTCTTCTTAGAGCCACTATGTTTTCTAAATCACCTCGGAGTTTGTGCGATGGCTAGATAACAGTTACTAAAAATGTCTTCTTTGTAACTAAGACATCTTTTTACATTTGGCCTCCATTCTGGGAAGATGTCTTCTTTTGGTGAAATACATCTTTTTGTAACTAGCCTTCATTCTCGAAAGATGTCTTTGTCTGAGGAAATATCTCTTTCTATCTACAAATACATATGATATTTTGTAGAGACATCTTCTCATGTGCTACCTTCAATTCTACCAAGATGTCTACTATTTCTTAGAGACATCTTTCTTTGCACTTAAATTCTTCGTTTCTTGTCAATGTTCTTAAACTTACTCATGTTTTCTTGTCTCACTCCAAGTTCTTGATGATGATGTCTCTATGAAGTCCTTGTCCACACATAATCCTATCATGTAAACACAAGACCACACAAACATCCTATGTTCTCCATTCTCCTTAAGGTTTTGACATACCAAAATCAACAAACCTTGCGTACTTAGATCTATCCTTCACCCAAGGTTTGGTCATGGTTGAATTGCGGTGTAGGAAGTCAATGGTTGTGATAAGTCTTAGGATATGTTGCGTGGCGATGACCCCACCTTTCTCCTTATTTTGACTCTTTTGTTAATTCAGCCATGGTTGAATGTTCTTATTTAGTTTTATTGCTATCCCTCCCTACATATTGGTTTTTATATGTCACATAGGCTGGATCATTACTAGCCTTAGCTACCTCCTTGATGTTCTTAGTTTGCGAGAAGACTTGGCTTTGTGACCAAGGTTGTAAGTTGTAAAGCTTTAAGTTGATAAAGTTATTTACTACCCCCTTGTAGATGGCCAAGAGGTGAGTTTGAAAAATAGGCTTTGAAATCTCATTAAGTGTTGAGTTCCACCTTTGAATGAACCTTTTGATTGGTTCAAGTGGTCCTTGCTTCACCTTCATCAATTGATCTAATGTGACATCCAACTTTAAGTTGTATTTGAAGTGATTGATAAATTGGATTAGTCAGTCTTCAAGGAAAGAAATAGAACCTCTAGGCAAAGTTTGGTACCAATCTAGAGCTTTTCCCTTAAGTAACATTAGGGAAATCCTTAGTATCATATGTGGCCAAGCTTGCAAAAAGAAACACTTAAATTGAAAGATGACCAAGTATGCATTGGGATCCCCTTCACCATTGTATTTGGTGAAGTCTGATATGGGCATGCCTACAAATAAGGTTATTTGAGGCATCGTAGGGCTTATAGGATCATCTTAATAAAAGTCTAGAACCTTGACCATCTAAGCTATACAAGCTTTGAGCTTTTGCAGCTCTTCAGTAAGGTCTTGGATTATTTGGAAGGATTAATCCAAGCCTTTGGGCATCCCTGTAGGCTATAGTATTTGTGTTGATGGTTGTGGAGGAAGTTGAATGGCTTAAGGTTGCACAATTAACGTTGGCATAGAGGGAAGAGGTTGTGTGACAACCATCATAGGTGGGTTAATTAAGAAGAAAGAGGTTTGAGTTGGGATATGTGGTATGAAGGAAGAAAATGATGAGAGGCCTCTATTACTAGGGGTCCCAAGGAGGGTTCCACTATTATGACAAAGGAAGATGGTGAGGTAGACATCACTGGGGTTGGATGAATAGAGTGAGGTTATGTGGCAAAGAACATCGATGAGAATAAGAAGGCCGATTAGAAAATAGGTGGGCTTGGTTTGCAGCCATGGTGCGATAGGCAGGAGGAAACTGAGGTACTTGCCCTATAGGGGATAGTAGGGATACAAAGCTAGAGGTGGTTACTTAGGGAGCCAACCATTAGGGAAGGTTTTCGATAAATGTGTCTACCTCCTGCTCTGCCTCAAATTCTTCTTGTTCCTCTTAGTGATCCTTCAAGCTAATTTCCTCACTAAACTCATCAACATCTATTAGTTATATGAGCATGTGTGCATAGAAATTGGTGAGGGGAATATTTTCATATAGCAAGCAAATGTACTCTTTCCCATCTTGGTGTATTATTTTGAATTAACACTTAGCATCAAATTCAGATCATGGTATGAGCAAACTATCTTGCATCTTGATGCAAAGAATGTTGGATTTGACGGTAGATATTTGTAGGTTTTAAAGTTTAAAATGTGGAAGATATGGTTTTACAAAATGTTTAGAAAATGTTTAAGCTAAGAATTCAAGTAGAGGTTCAAGCCCTCCTTCTAGTACCAAAAACTGTATAACACATGAAAAATTTAGTTGCTGGAAAACTAACAATCCCAGATGGAACAGTTTAACTTTGGATCCCAAGGACCTCTAAGAAGAGGATCCAAAGTGCCTTGGATGATCTTTTCGATCACCTAGGAACTTGAGGAGTATTAACAAGTGTAAAAAATTTAAATAAAAATGTAGATCTGATCTAAGAAAAAGCACAAAACATAAACTTAGAATAAACTTGTACATATAAATGAACTACTAATTTTATTAAAATAATAATTATATTACAAGAGCAGAGTTTCAAGGTATATAAGTATGTTCCTAGATGTACAAGGAGTTGCCAAAATGATGCTTGAAGTTTGGTGAAACCAGCAATTTGTGTTTTGCAATCAGTTGCATGATCCAAGTGCTTCCAAGCTCCAACTTCTAAAAACTCCTTGCTAGTTCTTAGATGTGGATTTGCTACATTCCGTGTAAAAAATGATGGATAAATGCTTGAATTTTTGCTATTGAGCAATGCACTGAGAGTCTCTAATGCTTAGCCAACTACCAATTTGCTCAAAAGTACTTTAAAGTGTTGACATTTGATTTAAATAGGCTCTTGGTATTCAATTTGTTGCAAATTTCCTACCATGATCGCTGAAAAATTGCTAGGATTTGTAGGTGCAATAGGCAATTATTTTTAGCGTGGTTATCTGTATATGGCAAGTTTTAACATCACAATGCCATCAAAACCAAATTGGATATTGTAGGTAGTAAATGGACTTTTGTTACTACGCAAGGTTCACCTCAACTATGCTAGCCTTGGAGAGCTATGTTGGCATTATTGAAATTTATGAACAAATATGGTGACTATGCTGGCCATGTGAAGATTGCTAAGAATTTGTGCTAACTACGCTAACCATGCGATAGCTGCTGGAAATTGTGATGACTATGTTGGCCATTGCTAAGAAAATGGAAAACCCAACAACTCCAACATTGGGGTGTGTGTAGCTCCAGCGTAGTAAAGGCCATGACCACCATAAAGCCCATGAAAATGCCAAACTTGGTAGTACCCAAGGCATTTTCAGCCTTCCCAAGCCCAAACATAAACATGACAATACTTTTCTCATTGGGGAAGTGAGGCAATAGCAACTTATGAGGCATTTTTTAGCCTCAAAAAGTTAAGTAGGCAAGATTGCAGCTCATGAGCTACAAACCTTACATTTACAATAAAATCTTGCCTCAAGTTGAATGGTGAAGGTTACAAGTTACAACCTGAGTTTTTTTGGTGGTGTTTGACTAACCATAGTTTGGCAAATCCTCAAGAATTACCTTAGAGAATTTGTCTTGCCTTAAGATATGCAAGCTATGAGTATATGCAATAAATTAACACAAGGTTTCTGGTTCTACAGGTAACAAATCACATTCACATACTAACATTAATTAACATGTTTGCATATTCACCTTTAACTCATTGAGAAGAAGAGTTTTTTTTTTTTAGTACTCTTTCAATATCTTTTGAAAGTTTAGCACTGAGTCTAAGTCCTCAAACAATACATCCATACAATATTGTAAGATAGATTATAGTCTAAAAAATTTGTTTTCTAATCTTTCAAGCCCAAAGGCCTAAATCCTTGCACTTGTTTTTAAAAGCATATAGAGCCTTGAAACCTCCTACTATTTTTTCTTTAATGCACTTTCCTCACATGTAATTTTTCATATAAATGAGATCCAAATATTTAAAAGAATCTAC
The DNA here is from genome assembly GCA_015680685.1 of Gnetum montanum. NCBI lineage: Eukaryota > Viridiplantae > Streptophyta > Gnetopsida > Gnetales > Gnetaceae > Gnetum > Gnetum montanum. The sequence continues at coordinate 2,167,228 of MNCI01038036.1, read as the reverse complement.
TATTTGGACATAGATACCTCCAAAATGGAAGTTATGATAGTTATTTCTTGCATCTCAAATGATTAATTTGGTTTTATTTACATTCACTTGAATACCATATGAAAGACAATAATTTTCTAAAATTTACAACCTATTTTGCATACCTTCTACAGGAGTAGAAATTAATGCAGTATCATTTACATATAAAAGAAGATTCACTACTTGGGATCCAATTTTGATAGTATGACTATCTTGCCTGTTGCACAACCATTCCTGCATTTTATCAATAAAGATACCAAAAAGAGTTAGAGAAAGTGTACAACCTTACTTAACTTCAATGTTGCTCTGGAATTGAAACTTTTTCTTTGAATTTCTATTTATAATTTCAATAATCACTTCATTATACAATCATTAAGTTGTTATAATACAATTCAAATGGAGGACAATTACATATAAGTGCAACCATACTTTTGTATAGATCATAGAATCATAAGCTTTTCTCAAAATCAATAAAACAAATAAAAACTTTTTTATTAGGTATTTTTACAAACTAAGTAATCAATACGAACACGATATCACCATTTAGTCAACTGCGATATCACATATGAGATATCGCAGCCTATCTCCTCATCTATAAATAAGAGGTAGACAGCTCCGATAAGGATCAGTTTTTTCTAGAGTTAGTTATGATTTTAGTTTTCATTTTTTCTCTCAACCCTTTTCCTCCCAGTGTATGCCTGCAGTGTGGTGATTGTAATTGTACAGCACCTTTATTCGAGTGTGACATACTTGGACATGCACATGATTAGAAATAAAGATCAAGATTACTTCATCATTGTAGCATTCACTTAGCTTAATTATTTACTTAATTGTTATTTACTACTTTCTTAGTTAATTTCTTCTTTCCCTAAAATCCTGTTAAATGCGGAATGGGTATAACTTGATCACGAGCATTTAAGTGTGACTACTTGGTAACCAGTAGCATACCTAGGATCTGCGCTTGGTAATCCTAGTGGTAGTCAAGCATAAGGTCCAAGATGTGTATTGATGATTGAGGAACAGATGCTCATCGCACTTAGGCTAGCTTAGATTCTCTCTCACCCTTTCTCTCTTAGCTTAGTTAATCTTATTTACCATCATATTCCGTAGTAGCATTAGCATAGAAACATATCATACACCTCACTCTGGACTAAACCATACAAAGTTAACACTAGTCCAGATGGGAAGACAGCGAACTACGACCTAAGGATAACTATCTAGATACCACAACTAGTCCATCTATAGAGTTCGACCGGATCATGCGTAAAACGCTCGTGTTCGTATGGTTGAGTGTAGGGATACCTCACCACTCATCATTGGCACCGTTGCTGAGGACGGTGCTAGTTATCTAGGTTAGTTATATCATACAAGGTCATTGTATAGAAATTAACGATATATCTTTTAGAAAGAAATAATTATAAAAAAAAGTCACATATAAATTCACATACAATTTCACAACCATGCCTCTCCTACAAGACTACGATAATGCCATACCTAGTGAGGAAGTTCATTGGAGAACCAACGAACTGTATGACAATGAAGATCAGAGTACGCAACTCAAGGTGGGGATTTCTTATAAACATAAACGAAGGCAACATCATCCCAATGCATGAAAGCATAACTTACCCGATGACGATGGACCCCCACTGGCCACTACAAGCCTAATGCAAATACAAGATGCTGTTTGAATCTCCCGTAGGCATTGTAAAGAGAGTCGTCTACCCATGCTCAATTTAAATAACTTCCCTAATTTCTCAGGAGGCTATGAATTAGATCAGCATCAACATTTACAAGCCTTCTATGATGCCTACGCATGGAACAACATTGATAACGGTTNGATCTATACCATACTTTTGCTTGGCCAACGAGTGTCATAGGGANAACCTACACAAGAGTGTTAGCCTTGAGGAAACAAATCCAAGAATGGAAACAAGCACAACATGAACCATTGGACATGGCCTTAGAAAGATATTATGCACTATTAAACAATTTTCTAGGCCATGGGTTCTTCGAGGAAAGGCTAATGTACCATATCATTGATGGGCTTCATGATGAAACAAGAGAGACCTTAGGAATGTACGCCCAAGGTCAACTATATGAACTACGAACCCATCAATTACAAGAGCTTATTAAGCAGGTAGCAAAAGAAGAAGGATAATTGACTAGATGGGAGAGTGTTAAAAAACATCAACAGGACCAAAATCTCAATTTAACAAAGGTCCCTGATCAAAAAAAGGAGAAATCAACCTATCACAAGGAAAAATCATCTTTTCCAACACAACGATCACTAGAGGAAGTTGAGGCAAAGATCAATAAGATGTTGGAATGGACACATAAAAAGTGTGGAGAATATATCGATATCATTGGAGATAGAGTTTTGACAACCCGAGAAGCAGGACAAAGTATCAGTAGACAATTGGAAAGAAGGGATAAGGAAAATAAGAGCTCAACTATCAATCACACGTACAAATGCAACATTTGCCTATACGATCACCCCAAGGGCTAATGCCCAATCTTGTTACATTTATGTTTGATCACAATGGCAACAATCCCAGTCGTGGGGGAAGCCACCCCTAAACTAGAGACACTCTTCATATCATCCGAATCCAAATGCTTATCTAGTCCAATACCCTATTTCTCCAACTGGGCCAACATACTCTATCTCACTGCATTATCATTATCCTCAATACTATCAACCCATATCCTCAACGCAACCACCACCTTATGCACCTTTCACTTCTTCTAATTTTCAACATTCTCATCCTTTTCATCCTTCTACATCACCACCAACTATTCCTAAGGCACCTACACCATAGCAACAACCTCCAAACGTTACTTGTGCTACTATTGCCAATAGTAGTGAGAGACCTCAACAACATCGAAGACGTCCCTTCTTTAGAAATGATCCTAGGAAGGGACAACATAATTCCAAGGCCACTGCATCCTCCAACTCAGCACAAGTCCAACCCTGTGGTGCACCCTTACCTTCGAACCAAACGCCTCGTGTTAGTTCATCAGGGCCACCAGTTAACACTCCAACAACCATACGGCCCAATGAATACAACCATGGAGGGCAACATCCTGATCCTTGCATATCATCTAACAATCCCAATTATCATAGTGGGTCAACTTGTTATCTGGAAACTACATCTTATAAATTGCCCCACTATGCTTACCATAATCAGGTGTGTGAAGCCCAATGGGGTAAGTATGACTAGGTCCCAATATTTCCAACATGCAAGGATCCTCATCTTCCATTTATTAATCCTTGCCATCCTCAACCATTTAGTTATGGGGGATATCCCCCATTCTAGTAACAAGCAGGATTAATAACCACTTTTTATTTTCTTTAATTTTACAACTTTTTTGTTTTCTAGTTTTTCGGTTTTCAATTTCTTGTTTTATCATTTTGTCTTTTTATCTTTTTACACTTTTGTAAGTAATCTCATCTAGGAATAAAACACTCATGTGGATCATTGGTTGAGGTGTGTTCTATGTTATCAAGTCTCGAGTGATTAATTCTTTGGACAGTGAGCCCATTACACTCACTCATCCATTCTACAAATAAGAGGTTCTGTTCAAGGGTATAGTGATATTCTTGACAGTCTTAAAACTTAAAATTAATTTTGTGTTTATTGTACCCAGAATGAAGAAGGATGGACCAAGAGGGAATGATTAGGGTGTGACATCAAGGGGACTTGTGGATTCTCTTTGGTGACGTCTGTGAGAGATATCACGCAACATGGTTGTACTAAGATCCTTGTAGATCTAACACAAAATGGGAGTAAGAGTAATCAAAAGGCACTCAAAAATCCAATGCTATTCTAGGAGGTCCCATTGGAAATACATGCACCCATGCCTGAAAGTTGGCAGCTTCTCTGGATTTAGTAAAGAAAAAAAAGAAGAAAGAGAAAAAAAACAAAGGAAGTGCCACAAAATAAAAATCACTCCTCCCTTGAACAAAATGCCAAGTGATCATACGCCTTGTTTTTCTAGTACTCTCATAGTCACTCATCATGGGATGAAACAATGCGGTGTCACTGATCATAGGAATGGACTTGGTTCTGATCTTGGAATGGTGGGTTAATGACACGTTAATCATGCTTTAAATGCAGGATTCACTGTGCCCTAGGTCAGTTACCCCATGTCCCAATTTCTACAACCCCTTCTATAGTCCATCTCATCTCACTGTTCATGTAATTGTAGCTCATGTCTCGTATAGCGTAGAATTCTTACCTCATTCCGATGATATTTACATGTGTGTTTTGTGGAACCAGTATGGATTACATTTAACCCTTCGAGTGCCCACGGACACTGTTAAGTGCGGTTACGCAAGGGCATTATAGGTTGGAACCTGCTTTGGGGAGGACCCACTTTCTTAATTTTTGTAATTTGCACTCATGACCCACCTTCCACACATCATTTATTACCCTTAGCATATTGTCAATGATTTTCTTTCCCTTATTACTATTCCTCTGATTCAACGTTCCTATGAACCATAGCATAGCCTTTTTCTCTACTATCCGAGGTCCTTATTGATCAATTCCATCCACATATCATTATTCGTGCCTTCAAAACTACCTAAACTACCCTAGACCCTTTAACATGTGTCCACATGCCCTTAATTTCCATTTTTGATTCCGGAAAAACCTTCAAAATTCGGTATTTTTCCCTCAGCCTAAACATCAGTAGAGCAGCGATATCGCGTCCCGTCCAGCTATAAAAATGTGACCCCCCTACAACACTTACCATCATTTTCCACAATTCACGTGGTGAAGTTTTTTGAATTTTTCTCTACGACTTGCAATTGTGGGACCCTTGTTTTTCTACCTATATCTCGCTCGCTAGTACTCCGATTTTTATTCCGTCTAAACCTGCTTGAACCCAGAGTGTTCAGCTTAGTCGTGGGGGAGGGACACAAGCTGAATAGCACATAAATTTTTTGGAATTTTTTATCATCCAAAGAACATTATCAAGGGTAATTAGTTGTAAAATTGAGAATAAAATGTGTCAAAAACAATTTCATCCCCTTAGCTATACCAGAAAATTAAATTTGGAAATCACCTAAGCAAAGAGGACTCAACATTATAATTTTTTTAGGGACATGATTCTTCCAATAATTAATATTACATGAAATTAAATTAATTAATTAAGGCAAGCAGTAAGGTATAACCTAACTTTGGTAACAACCTTACTAATGATTGGCCCCGTGTGATTGCAGATGGCCCTGAAACACGAACAATAGGAAGGTCCTGCTCAAGGTGTGATCAAACAACCTAGGAGAGGTAAAGAACAAGTCCCTACCCGACAACATGCAGAATAGGAGGAACAATCAGTTAGCATTCATCAAGAGGACCCTCCTACCATATAGTTCAAGCAAGCAAAAGGACGAGCTGCTGCTGCGCCTAAACAAGGACAACATCTCATATTGCCCCAGGATTGTGTTCAGGCTATCCATGAAAGGTCCACATTCACCGAGGTGATTTTGGGATTAAATTTTGAATCCTTTCCAGAGTTCACTCCTGAGGCTGTTAGGGACCATCTCACAAGGTCTCCCTTATGGCCTATCCTCTCTAAAAGCGGTGCCTGGTACCTAGGGAAAATGTACCAATTCTGGCACAACAGAGATCAAGGCACCACCATTAACATTTGTGGTGTGACAATCGATTTCTCCATGCAGGCCATTTCAAAAGTATTAAACCTTCCAAATACAGGGCCCAAGGTTGCTTAGTTTTCTACCTGTTCAGACCCCGATGTGCAACGAGTTTGGTTGGAAAGGGCATATGGCAGGGATAAGACATTTGGAGAGTTGACAACGAAAGAGAGGATCTATTTCAAAATTGGAACGTATCACCTCTTCCCCACAAAGGACCTGAAAAGGATTTCAACATATGTGGCAAGAGGTTGTGCAGTGCTGATGGGGAAGGTTAATGCTAACCTGCCTCATCTATACCTTACGGAGATCCTGAGGCAGTCAGAGGAACAAAAGACAGGGAAGATGGCGTTGCCCTTCCCTTGCCTTATCAGGAAGCTATGCCAACGTGCTGGTATCAGGGGATACACTAATGATGTCCTCCAAAAGGCCAAAAATGCTTCATATACTAAACTATTAAAGCCACTGGCCACAAGGAAAATCACTAGTGAGATGCTTGGATCAAAACAAGAAGAAGAAAAAATGGCTAGACCAACTACAACTCAACTTGCATGACCCAACCAACTTCCAAGTATGGGACCCAGCCAACAATAGGAAGCAGGGCCTAGCATAGACCAGGATCAACCACCGCCACTGCAAGATTACAGACCATTAATGAGCCACCTTAGGGCCATCGTTGAGACGGTCAGTTAGGGAAGTCATGATGATGCAAATCCCTTCTGCATCATTGACGATGCCATACAGCCCACAGTTTCTTAGGATCATGTAAGGGGTGAGGTGTCCATCCATACAGGAGGAGGGGAGAGTACTTGGTCACAACAAATCTTGGGAAACACTGCATCTTTCCAAGTGCAATTAGAAACTGGTGAAGGGGCCACAATGGTGTTCATGCAACACCAGGATGCAGCGGGAGCTGCAGAAGTGATTGCAGACCACATTAAAGAATCATTCAATGTACCTGTTGTACCACCGGCAAATCTCACAGGAGCACGGGATGCTCAAACTTTGGCTAGAACCTCAATGAATCCTATGAAACATGAGGATGCGCTTGATCGATTGCTACAAACATCACAAATAATGACATCCCTTTTTGACATCACTAAAGATGTTACAACAATTCAATCAGACCTCATTTCCATTAAGGGGAAGCTAGTCCTAACAGAAGTGAGGGCCGAGCATGCTGAAGTAGAGGTGCAAAAATTACAAGAAAAGCTTGTGGCCCTACAAGCAACACAGTGGGACCCTTTGCAATTTTCCCCTATAGACCAACTGGACAATTTCAAAATTGAGCAACTGACCAAACTACTAACGGAGAATAAGAAGGTGGCAAAAGAAAAAAAGAAGGCTATTTGGGATGCCTCTATAGCATAGGCGCAAACTCATGCGCATATCAAGGCACTCAAAGCCTTACAGGAGGAAAACAAGCAGCTTGTTGCTGAAAACCTTCGATTGACCTCTGTGGAGAAGAAAAAGAATGTTCTCGAAGAACATTTCCATCAGTTGCAAGAACAGTTCATCCAGGTCAACCAAGACATGAGTTGTTTAGCCAGGGAGAATCAAACCCTCTCAATGGAGGAGGTACGCGCAATCTATCAAAAGACAACTATCGAAATAAGCACATGGAAAAATGAGGCTAAACGGCATGAAAAGCTAAAGAAGCACTTCCGAAACCAAGTGGGGATGTACAAACAAATCCTTGAGAAGGAGATCCATATGGCCAAGGCCCACATCAATTCTATCAGTGCTCAACACACTGACTAGCGGGCCATATTGGACACATATGCATTGGCCCACCAAGCAGAATTTAAGAACTGGGATCAGCAGATCCAAGATCTTAAAAAATACATGGAGTTGGCAAACCTATGATATGCCAACCTTGCCATGTTAACAACAGGGCACCCGAGAACAGAGCTCAAGCAACGGGTAGCTACCATCTACATCAAATATGAAATAGAATTTCCAGAACACAAGAAGATATTGCAAAAACTAGAGATTACAAATTCTGAACTTGAGGTGGTGAAGGCAAGCTACCAAAGACAAAAAGGTGTCACAACATATTTGGCTCAATGGCTTTTGGATTTTCAAAAGTACAGAGATAAAGCCAGAGCCTACGAGGAGGAATGACGGGTATTTGTGGCTTGGTATGTCAAGGCAAATCAAATTTTTTCGCAACTACCTTGCCCACGGGAAGTGCCGACTCCATCAAACATCGGAACATTAGCATGGAAGGCACAGGATCCCTAGACCGAAGAGGAGAAACTCTAGGTCATACTTCAACACCATCAAGCCCTAAGACTTGGAGCACAAGACAAGGGGAAAGCACCTATGGAGGAGCCACTGCCACCAGGAACTACATGAGTTTCACCAATTTTGTAGCTATAGCACATTCTTTATGTTGTGTCTCAATTTTGTTTTGACTCCACACTATGGCATAAACCCATTTTCACCATCCAATAATCCCGTACCTATTCACCATGTAATCAATGGAGCTTATTCTCAATGTAACTCGAGGATGAGTTTTCATTCAGTCGTGGGGGTATGATGAGTCACCATTTAGTCAACCGCAATATCGTGTATGCGATATCACAGCCTGTCTCCTCATCTATAAATAAGAGGTAGATAGCTCCGATAAGGATCAGTTTTTTTTAACAGATCTGATAAGGATCAATTTTTTTTAGAGTTACTTTCGATTTTAGTTTTCATTTTTTCTCTCAACCCTTTTCCTCCCATTATATGCTCGCAGTGTGGTGATTGTAATTGTACGGCACCTTTATTCAAGTGTGACGTACTTGGACATGCACATGACTAGAAATAAAGATTGAGATTACTTCATCATTGTAGCATTCACTTAGCTTAATTATTTACTTAATTGTTATTTACTACTTTCTTAGTTAATCTCTTCTTACCCTAAACTCCTGTTAAACGTGGAATGAGTACAACTTGATCATGAGCATTTAAGTGTGACTACTCATCAGATACACTTAAAGAAAGAGCAATTAAGAGTCATTGTATAGGATCTATGGTTGGTAATCCCAGTGGTAGTTGAGCACGAGGTCCAAGATGTGTACGAATGATTAAGAACGGATGCTCCTCGCACTTAGGCACGCTTAGATTCTCTCTCACCCTTTCTCTATTAGCTTAGTTAATCTTATTTACCATCATATTCAAGAGTAGCATTAGCATAGAAACACATCATACACCTCACTCTGGACTAAACCATACATGATAAAGTTATTACTAGTCCAGATGGGAAGACAACAAAATGCGACCTAAGGATAACTGTCTAGATACCACAACTAGTCCGTTTGCGGAGTTCGACCAGATTGTGCGTGAAACGCTCGTATTCATATGGTTGAGTGTAGGGGTACCTCGCCACTCATCAGATACACTTAAAGAAAGAGCAGTTAACACAATGAGATTTTTTTTTTAATTTTTAAAAAGAATTCACTATGGTGTTTTCTTTTACAATTTTTTTAAAAAAATTAATTTCTTAATGAATGAATAAAAATGACTCAGCATATCAAAGCAATGATAAATGCTTCAACACTACAAGTTGAAATGTATACCCTTTTACAAGTGTTATTAAATTTGCACTATCTTCATCATTTTATGCATTCCCTTTTAAGGTCCATACTTAGAATATAGATGGTTACAAATGTATAACACCCCACCCTAGCTAGGGCAAGGTGATGTCTGTTGAACCCAAAAAATTTGTTCGATTTTAATTACGTATTTTTGTCTTGATGATTTCTTTGACTTTTTAACCATTCCTCCACAGGATACAACTTGCGGATCAATCACAAATGAGGTGACAATCTTTTAAAAAAAAAATTAAAGGTATCCAACACCAAATTTTTCCTAGCTCGTCAATGCCTAGGATTAAGTAATCTTAGAATAGAAGCATGATTCTCACCCCAATCATCATACAACATTAGAGTAAACTAGCTCTGAGACCATAATGTAACACCCTACCCTAACTAGGGTAGGGTGATGCCTAAGATCAAGTAATCTTAGAACAAAAGCATGATAACTCAAAACCAATAATGTGTTAAATACATGATATTAAGAAAGGTTAAATGCTATAGAAATTTCCTACCACACCAAAACTAAACATACATTTCACTTAATAAAAGGCATGTCTCTACATAAAGCAAACCAGACACTACTCTACTAAAATACAAAAAAAAAACACATAACATCATCATCATATAGCTAAGAGTATAGAGAGCTTCATACAATGATATCTAATCCATACTACTTTACATGAAAATATAGATTAACTAAGCATTAAAGATTTTCCCCTCCTTTACTCTCCCTCTCCATGCTCGTTTAGGCTCCTACACCTTCCACATATAATTAAATAAAGTCAATACACAACTAAGTGGAAATCCTTTATACTTCCCCTGCTAGATGGTCAACAAGTGTTGCACTAGAGGAGAGGAGTGGGATACAAGGCAACCTGCAACAATTTTTAGTCTTACACATGCTCAAAACAACACACACACCATCTCATCCATAATGCTAACATACTATTACACAATCACAGATAAATCCACAGTCTGACATCATCTATCCTACCCATGTCATCATACCCATGATATACCATAAAAAATCCATGATCCAAACAATTATAATCTAATCAAGACACACAATATCAATGATATGACTAACAAATTGATATTATCATATACATAGCCCATGTGGTTGCTAGCATATTTGTGCTTAGTGTAGGATGTGAAATGTTGCCATGAGTACTCATAACAACCATTGCCTACAAGTCTTTTATTAATCTTTTATTTATCCAATTGATGCTAGGGCCCATCAACCTATGACCTGCAACCACTAGCCTTTTGGAGGACTGGCGATAGGGATGAACACACCTATGCCACATACTAGCCATAGGGACAAACACACCTATGTCATGTACCAAACATAGGAATGAACACACCTACACTCCCCCACTCCCAAGATGAGGCCTGAGATAGGAGCCTCATTGATGCATCACAGTGGGGGTCAATCCATACTACCTCCAGGGTGCCTTATCACCAACCAATCCACACCCTCATGCTAGCACCACTCACCAATGATCGTCACAAGCATCATCGCGAAAACACACATTCTGGCTAGCTTAAAAAATACATGTCATAAGCACAACATACCCAAATAAACATAACCACACATATCCACACCTAACATCCATGAAAACAATACCACGATTCAATAAAATAACATGAAGACCTCGATATGACAAAACAATACCATATTTCTCAAACAACATGTACTTCCCATATAAATGACCACTATAATAACCTTCAAAATGATACATGCCCAAAGAGAAAACTAATCCCACAATTAGAAAGTAGTTTCCAAAATGATCCCACCGACATTAATTTTACCTAAATCAAACTCCTAGACGCATAGTTATGCACATTCAAGTTTGCTTAAAATAATAATATTTAATTACCACCAAGAAGAATTAAAATTCCCAAAAAAATGCTCACACCCCAAGAGGCCCCAAAAATAACATATTCCAATCATAAGAATCTCATCAACACCACATATCATATTCTACAAGTCCATATCATGTCATACATTGCATATATATTAATGCATAATTCATAACCAAAATTGAATAATTTCAAGAAATAGAAAAAATAACATGTCCAAGCTCAATCTTTGAGCTATCTACCCTACATGCCCACATCGCATAATCATATGCACTAATCCAACACAAAAATACAAGGAAAAGGTAAAGACAACCCACCGATTACAATTGTTGTGCAGAAAGGCTGAAATAAGTAGAAAACCCTTCAAAATCTAGTAGGACTCTGTTTTGCTCCCAACAAGTTCCACACCCACATAGATATGACCACAACAATCCCAAAGCTAGGTTTAAAGTAAAGAAAAATTCACCCATGAATCTCAAAATGTAGAAAAACTGTAGAAAAGATGAAGGCAGAAAAGAAAATTGAAGGAGAAAAAAAAAGGCTCCCATTCATTTCTATTTTCACAGGTAAAAAAACAAAAACCCACATGGCACAAGGAAAGAAAAGTGAATGAAGTGGCAGTGTGCACACAAAAAAAGATGTTGNGTTTTTTTTTTTTTTTTTTTTTTTGGTTTCTTTTTTTTTTTTAAACTACACATATAAGCCTAATGTAAAGGCCTTTTCTCTCTAGGCATGTCATGTGCCTAAAAAAACCAATTCGTTTACATTTGAATTTTTTTATTCTTATTATTATTGTTAATGAAACATTTTCATAAGTTATTTTTCTCTTCCTCTACAACTAATATCATGAATTTCAATCATGCATAACAAACACATTAGGACTCCAAATCAAAATCCACTTGAACCTACAAGGTCCTTATCATACACACTACACATTCACATGTCAAAACCACATCTAAACATCACACAACATAGTGCTATAGTACAAATTCCAAAATACCGAAATTGCACATAAAGCATAAAAACATACCGGATAGATGCTCTTGTACCCCAATCCAACACCCCTACTGACAACATCACTTGTCTAACACATCACACAGGGCTAGTGTACAAAATCATGTTAGTTAAGCATGTAAAGACATCATAATCATAACAAAAAGATAAGCCTCATAACATCTAAAATACATTAACTCATCCCCAACAACCCTCCAAGACTCCACACATAATGTGTAAATCATAAGCGTATGACCATACCTATTGTCTTTGGATGGGATGTAACAAAATGTTTAACATGTGTGATGGGATAATAATAAATAATGGATGACATTTAACATGCATGATTGGATAAGAATGAATAATGGATGATATTTTGAAATACAGTAAATTTAGGTGGTGATAAACATGCTACATTTGTAATGCAAGGAAGAATGTTATGTTGTGAGAAGCAAAGGAAACCTTTTTTATTTTAGAAGCAATTTAGTAAGGTATTTTTGTATTTTTTTTAAAAGAATTAATTTTCCCATTACATGTGAATAAGAAATTTAGATGTAATGAAAAACTTTCAAGTAGGGAAAAAACTTCTAGAATTTTCTCATCATTACTTGAAATTCACTATGCTTGCTTCAATTTATCATTTTTATTCCAAGAAATGTAGCACTGATGTCATAGAAGATCTTCGTCAAGATTTTCAAACAAGAGTTACTAATATATTGTTTAAAAATGACAATTGTTGGCCTTTTGGTATGCGAAAACCTAAAGGAAAATGGAGAACAAAGAATTTTTGTTGTGGATGATGTGCTTACATGACATGAATAAGAACTCCACATAAGGACTAAGAACTCAAGGAAAATGAGATCTACAATGAGTTAACAAAGTGAAGATCTTATAAGCCAACATGAGAACATGAACAAGCATGGATTAAAACCAAAGACTACAAATCAAATGAAGATGCTCCAAGGATTGGAAAGAAGCCAAATTAATGAGAGAAAGCATCAGGAACCAAAGTTCAAAGAGTTGAGGAGACATATCCAAGAAATAGTAGATGTCTCTACCGAAAAGAAAGAAATCACATGTAGATGTCTCTCACAAATAGTAAATGTCTCCCTAGAGACGTCCCACTTCAGAATGAGACTTCTCTCCAGAATTGAGGTAGATCTTGGATAGACGTCCCAACTTCAAAGGAGATGTTTACACTAGCCATTAGATAGTCATTGCATGAATTCCAATGAGTTTTCAAAAACTTTGAAGTTATAAGAAGAAGCTAAATTCTTGGGAATTGAGCAAGTGTTATTAACATTAAAGTAATCATTGTCTAATCTATGCTCCTGTACTCTTGTTCTTCATTGTCACATCATCTGCTTAGTTTTATGTTAATTATATGTTGAATTAAGGTTAAACGACAATGACTTGTAATTGTAGTTGCATTCTTTCCTTGTATCTTTTCTTTTTCTTGTTACCTGATGTGCTTCTTGCAAGAAGGCATTTGTATTAAGCTTGTTGAGGCCCTACAAGATTGAGTGGTTTTGTAATGCCAAAACACTCCGAAGCAGAGCTCAATTTTGTAAAGGTTTTGGGAACCTTGAAACTACATTCTGAGCTTGTTGGAACCTTATGGGATTGAGTGCTTTTTGTAGTCATGAAACACTTCGGTGTAGAGCTTAGTACTTGTACAGGGTGTGCTTCCCTTCAAACCATGTTTGATACAGAAATAAAGCTTGAAGGTGTGCAAAAATCCTATCCTCCAAGTGTGGAAGTACCCAAGTTGGGGAACCACTTAAATTTTTTTGTGTTTTGTGGCAGGTACAATTTTAATTGGGAACTTATTCATCCCCCTTATAAGTTCTTGATCCTTAAGTGGTATCAAAGCCTGGTACTCTTATGTTCAGCTTCAATTTTCAAGAGTGAATTATGGAGAGAACTTTTTACACAAAGCCACCAATGTTCGATGGATTCGATTTTACCTATTGGAAGGAAAAGATGCAAGGCTTCCTTGAGTCAATGGAGTTTGAGGTATGGGAGTCCATCCTTGAAGGCTACACACCATCTGTCAATAATGCAATAAATGCCATCAAGCCAAGGAGCCAATGGACATCAAAAGAAAAAGATAAGCTTATGTATGATTCCAAAGAAAAAAATTATTAATATTATGCATTAAATAAGTCTGAATTTAATAGAATATCTAGATGTAAAACTACTAAGGAAATTTGGAAAACCTTAGAAGATACATATGGGGGTACATTCATAGTTAAACAATCTAAACTTTTGGTCTTGCTAAGTGAGTATGACAAACTCAAAATGAGAGAAGGTGAAAAGATAAAGAATTATTTTTCGAGGGCAAATGATCTAGTTGTTGTGATTAGGGGTACAAGCAAGGACTTGCCTAAAAGTGATGTAATAATAAAAATGATTAAAATAATCCAACCAAAATTTAGACCTAAGGTTACAACTATGGAAGAGATTAGAGATTTTTTGGTTCTAAAATTTCAAGAGCTTCAAAGAGCTCTTATTGCTTATGAAATGAATCTCATAAGCAAAGGGGCAATAAAAGAAAAACCCATTGTCTTAAAATCAACATCCAAAGAAAAGGAACCTACTAGGTAAGATGTGAGTAGCGAAGAGGAAACAGCTCCTCTTTCAAGAAGAGTTCAACAACTTCTTGTAAGAAAGGGAAGAAGTCTCAATCAATCAGGCCTGAATTAATCCAACTCTACATGTAACGATGAAGGTAAAAAATTTTCAAAATCTAATTTTGATGCTTTTTCAATAGAATATTGGATATGTCAAGGAAGAGGCATGTGACCTCCGAATGCCCTAGCAATGGCAAGTTGCAATGAAAAGAGAGAACTAATGTGGATATGAAAAAGACCAACTTCTACACCATTTGGGATGATGGTAAGCAAAGTGAAGAAGAAGTTAATAACTCCACAAAATATTCTCAACTTATTTGCATGACCCTTACAAATGAAAATTCATTACAAATTTTTAATGAACCAAGAGGTAAGTATGACAAAAGGTATAGTGAATTACATGAAGAAATTATTATCCTACATTATCTACTTGAGAAGATAAAGAAAAATAAGAATAGAAAATTTTCTAAAATTCTTACCATATCTTCCAAATTAAAAGGAGAAATCTTGGACATAAGGGCTAAGATTTGACTACTAACCCCATTAGATGAAGAGAAATGCAGGGATTCTCGAGAAGGAAGGGTCCATGAAAATCAACTTAAGAGTGAAGATTTGGATGAAACCTCACAAAAGGATACAAGTTCTAGCTCAAGTATAATTAGGCTTGATAACTCTTGATGAGTGGCGAGGTACCCCTACACCCAACCATACGAATACGAGCATCTCACGCACAATCCGATCGAACTTCAAGGACTAAGTGCTTACATGCCTTAATGGAACACTTAAGGTTAACCAATCATTGTCCTCCCAAACTTACCTGTATTGTCACAGTTATATGATTAAGTAAGTTTGAGGCATGTGATTTTTATAACTTTTATCTTTTTAACGCCTATGCTAAGAGGGGAAAGGTGAAGAGACTAAATGACTAACTTTCATTAACTAAGTTCTAATTATCCTAGCACCAATATTCGTTCCCACTTGCCACACACACCCTGAACCAATGCAATGCTACTGGGATTACCAAATGCTACTCGTTACTAGGTTACCAAGCATTACACACGTGCTCGAAGTGGTCGTACTGAATGCACTTAGCTAGGAGAGTCAAGGGTTGAGAGAGATTAATTATCTAGGAAAGAATTTAAACATTTAACAATAATTAAATCCTATTTAGCTTAGTCCATATGCTGCAATGTTTATCAGAAAGTTCATCTTTCTTGCCGTACATAAATGTGTGCTCAAGTACAATTTGCTCGAATAAAGATCTGTTCACTTTGAGACTCCTACTGCAGGCACATGGAAATTATTCTAACTCTGGAATGGTAAACTACTATAGTTTGGCTAAGGGACAAACTCTAGATGTGTGAACAAGGGAAAGCTGCCTCTTATTTATAGACATGGTGATGGGCTGTGATATCATGTACGTGATATCGTAGGGGACGACGCGATATCACGGCTCATCATATCCCCACGACTGAATAAAAACTCGTCCTTGAGTTTCTTACAAAATATTGGGAAGGTATGGGATTATTAACTTGAATGATACTAATGGTGAATGGGGTGACATGTGAATGGATCATCATTACAATACATGACAAACTTAGTGTTCATGACAACAAGAGTGAACACTATACACGTTTGAAATCTAGCCTTATTTAGTAGTTGAGAGAGAAGAGAGAAGAAAGAGAGAAAAGAAGAAGTCTGTTTCTGCTGACGCCAAGATTGTGCCTTCTGTTGTCCATCCATAAGCATGTCATCAATCTTGTTCCTTGCATAACTATTTTAGCACCAATCCATTCCAAGTGTTTCCTCCAGATCCAATCTGTTGTTGTATGATTACCATCTGCACACACAACATAGTCTTATATTAACAAGGGTAAAATGAATCACAATGCAATTGATACCTTGCCTCAGTGTAAGGTCCATTGGCTGAGTTGTGATATGGCTAATGCGGATCTAGAGATATAATACTGGTGACTACCCGAGATGTAGGGGTTAAGAAAAAATCAAAAAAATTGGACCAGGACCCCCATGACTGAGAGCGAACCTCCGGTAACAAGAGAATGGAAAAAGATAAGGAATAGAAAAGATGGAGAAAAAGAAACAACGAGAACACTGATAAAATGGATGTCAAAGATGGAGATGAATAAAATAAATGGTGATTATGGAAATGTTTAAGGGAAAGAAATTAACAAATGCACCAAATAGGAATGCCAGTGGGTCCTCCCCAAAGCAGGCTTATGCCCTTAATGCCCTGACAATCCCACATTCAAAGAGTCCGTAGGCTCTAGGAATGTCATTTGGAGACAAGAGTTAAAGTCTTAACCATAAGAGTTTACCAAAAATAAAACAATTCATCAACCAAAATAAGGACTATTGATACAACCGACAATGAGGTGAAAAATGGAGAAAGAAGGATGGAAAGAAGAGAGTGAAATGGAGTCTCAAAAATAAGGTGGTGTACAACCCCTTGTGTATTAATGGTTATTGTGACTTAGTAGATCTCATTCCAAATCTAGCCTTAAACAATCCACATCCAGTGACTTCACATTCGCATTAATACATTTGGCCCATCCATCCACTTGAAGTAACAATAATGCTTTCACCAAAGAGTCACCATCATTCCGATGAAACAAAAAAGGAGAAAGTAGGGAGCGAGAAAGGCCATAGTTAGAGGGAACATATTTATTTTAGTTCCATAACTAGTGCTTGTAGTCCAAATGATTATTTTCTCTAAGGGGTGTGTTTTGAATTCTCACTGTTTCTTTTTTCTTTTTCTTTTTCTTGTGTTGTGCGTGAGAACCACACCATGCAAAGACTTATTATTTTTATTAGCTCAGCTTCCCGATAATGGAGTAGAGTCGGAATGGTACAGGAGACTCAAGAAGAAAACATCCAAGCACCCAAGAGAATGACCATCACAAATGCATCAAGTTCCCTTAAAGTCACATCCTTTTCAGTCCTTGAGTCCTTCCTTAGTTTGAGAAATGCCCAGTCACGGATCTTGATAATGGAGCAGCGTTGGAATGGTACGGGAGACTCAAGAAGAAAACATTCAAGTACCCAAGAGAATGGCTAGCACAAATGCATCAAGTTCCCTTAAAGTCACACCCTTTTCAGTCCTTGAGTCCTTCCTTAGTTTGAGAAAGGGACAGTACAGTTCCAAGCCAAGAGAGACCATAGAAATTCATGGATGCATGGATGACATGGACTCATTGCCTATTATATCAAAAGAGCCATACCAAAGTATCAACAGTATAACTCAAGGTAAAAATCAAACATTAACAATCAGTGGAATACAGTTCATACCATCTTCAGGAGCACTTATTAAGTGACAAACTTAACAAACAAAATAAATAAACACACAAATAAATGAAAAAGTATGAACGATGTTGTAAAACAAAAATAAGAAAAGTTAAAGAAATTTGTAAAACAAAAATGTAAAAAAGAACTGAGGGTCTCGTTTGATCAGCATAGGTGGCCATCTCCCCCATGACTGAGTTGGAAGGGGAAGATCTAAAATAATGAGCGAGGTCATCCTCTCTCCGATGTGTAATGTGCATTGACTGTTCTAGATTCATGATAAGGTTTGGTCTATTGCACATCAACTAGTACTATGCTATTGGAGCATTTGTTTGAATCTTTTAGAAGTTTCCAACTTCCCCCAATTGATGTTTTTAGGTTAAGGGTTGGAAATTAGTGACACTCTTGCTCTAGTGCATCTATGCTTTCTACATGGCCGCAAGTTGGTCCCCCAATTAGTTCCATGCATATTGGTGAGTTGCTCTTTTGATTAGCTATCAACCACTAGGTGTTTTATTATTGTGTGGTTGCTACATACAGGCACCTTTGTATGTTAACCTTTGGTACGCACCGGTTGCATGCAGCCAATGTTGAACATTCCTGTACGCAATCACACCCTGTATCACTGTATGTGATGCATGGAACTTTCTTCTTCTCGATCTTCCCATAAGTGTTTTCCTTAGATATTTCCAGAAAAAGATCATGGATTCCTAGGCATGCATTCACAGTACTTAGTCATGCCCTTCCCATTATTATTGGGAAGTCCCCTTTGTCATTGTTGACTTGTATCACTAGGAAATCAGATGAGTATGACCACCCACACACAGTGGTAACAATGTCCTCAACTAGTCCCAAGGGAACGGTGATGGACTGGTCAGCCAGCTCTAAGCGAATATTGCTCTTCTTTAGTGGAGGCAGGTTCTAGGATTTATACATTTCTTGCTATATCAAGTTGACTTTGGAACCTGAGTCCAAAAGAGCTTTACAAGGTTCATTCCCAAAGACTTGGAGATAAATTAAAGGGCTTCCGAGGTCAGAGAATTTCCTGGAAGGTGGCCCTCCCTGATCTAGTCAGTCACAATATGTGTTAACATAACCATATGCGTTGAGCTCTATTTTTGGTTTGAAGGGATCTCTGAAGCCTTATTTGATGGAGAAGTGTTTGGAGGCTTAACCGCTTGTGGTTGTGAGAGCTTGTTTGGACTGTTGGTCTTGAAGAAAGGTCTTCTCCTTATACAGTTGTTAGAACCAGTAGCGGGTTGAAGGTTTACAGCTCTCGTAGCATTGCGTTGCTACAGTTGAGTGGGGAGTTCCCCTTGCATTGCTAGAGCGGGTGGTAACGGAGCAATTGGTATGAGAGTTATGGATGGATTTGGAGGATGGTATGCGTGTGGTGTGTCTCTCCCAAGAGAAGGAGTCCTATAATACTCCCGAGCTCAGTAGTGACGTTGTGGTGTCATGTGACCAATAGATTCACATGGAGAGATTGGCTGCTACATGTAATAACCATATGGATCTGGTTGCCGATAAGGGTATTGTTGTCTTGGCAGTGGAATCCCCCATGACTATGGGTATTGCCACTACTGGTGTTGCTCCATAGGTTGTGGCGAAGTTCCACTTAGATAATATGTTAATGGTTGGTGGAACTGCCTTAGGTTACCTTGAGGATAAGGTAACCATCGGGGTGCTTTCCGTTTCTTAAGTCGTTGGTTAAGTGCATACACCCCAGACTCTTGCAAATGTGAGATTACTGGGCAACATCCCTTAGGATGGTCATATTGGCATATCTCACATCCACCATCATTGTCTGTATCAGAATCCACAACCTCTTCGGTGATGGTCATTTTACCCTTACCTTTGTTACGTGCATGGTCCAAATCCCTCTTTTTCTTTTTATCATGATCACTACTTCACTTCTTAGACTCCTCTACGATTTTTAGAACGGTTTCAAATCTACTATCTAAGGAGTCCCACATTTGATCTACCTTAGCTGACACTTCTATTGGTAATTTTTGGAGTGGTAAGGTTTTTCTATTCACCATCTCTTCGAGTGGTGACTCTTCCTCCTCCTCACAGAATCTCACTCCCCTTTTTTGAAGGGAAGGATCATGGTTATATTCTTCTGCACTTTCTCTCTTACGTAGCTCTCCTTCTTCCTTAGCTACTTACTCCAGCAATCTATGGATCTAATGGGATCTAAGCTCTGATAATCTCCCTTGGGCATATGTTCCAAGGGTTCTCTTGGTTTCATGCCTAAGTCCATCTTTGAGATGGCATAGTTGATCCTGCTACAAGTAACCATGGCCCAGGCAACGATGTAATAGTGCATAATGTCAGCCTATGGCAACATCCAAGGGTTCATGAGTTCCCTGCTTCCATCTGTGAATTTGCTTTCATAGGTTGAACACCCGGGAGTACGTTTAATACTTATCGTTAAATAGTTCTAGCATCGTACTCCACCTTCGAATGGATTCCAGTTCTAAGGATAGGTACCAGCTTTCTGCTTCTTTTACTAGTGTCCTTGGAAACAACTTTAATTTTTGCCACTCGTTCTCGATGTTTAGCAAGGCACATGCATCGTGAAATTCTTGTAAGTGGTTCTAAGGATCAACGTTGTATCCCCCCTCAAATTGTGGGATATTATTCATGTCTAATCTCTTGATTCTGCTATCTTTTTAGTGCCTTGTAAGAACTCTAACGACCTCCGTAATGTCTAACATGCTTCAAGTTGCAAGTAGGGGTTCTTCGTGGTCATTTCTTTCATAGCGTCTGTGATGTCTACGTGGTTCCCTACTCTCCCTTCTTCCATGCCTTGATTCTCTAGAGTGCCCTCGTCCTCGCTCTTGACACTCTCGTCGAGGTTTCTCACTCTGTTTACCCTTATCCTCACGATTAGGTTCCTTATGACTACATCTTGATACTGAAGAAGAGGGTGAATTTGATGATGAAGGTGAAGAAGAAGGAGAACCATCGCCATGATGATGTTTCCTACCTTCTCTTCGGTGGTCCCGGCTTCGATCGTGATGATGATTAGAATGCTCACCCTTATCATGTGTTCATGTTCCCTAGTTGAACACTTGGTGTTCGTGGGGATCAGAACCAGGGTTGTGAATCGTGGACTGAAGGTTCTAATACACCACCTCCTCACCATTGTTAGGAGGGGGAACATCGTTTTGTGGAGAACCTATTGAAATAGGTTCACCACCCTCAATTTCGCTCATGATGGGCGAAGCATTATGGGGTTCTTTGCCCTTCAACGATGTATAATATCTCTCCTTTTGCAAGTCCCATTGACGTTGCGCTTCCATGGGATGGTAATTCCTTGCTTGGTGCTCGCATGCAATGTATTCCGCATATAACTGTGACATGCCTATTCATGCAAGGGCACGAAGGAGCATGTTGGGGACTGCTCAGTCTGGAGGCAACACTATGTTACCCTCCAAGTCTCTCCAATGTAGTTGCTCATCTTAATGGAGGATAAAGGTAAATTCGGGTACATATTCATCATGATGAATATATACCACTCAGAACTGTTGAGGAACTGGCGATTCTTGGTTATGTGTGTTGTATCGCCGACTATCTCTAGTGTTGTTGCTAGGTGGTGAAGTGCTTTTGTGTGAAGAAGAAGACATTTTTGTCTTGTTCGATGTGTTGTTTACCATTATCTTATTTTTATTTTGATCAACCCTAAGGGTTCGTTTAAGCATCCCAATGATATGAATGATCTCCTATGTTCTACGTAGCGCACAAACAACTAAGTCCCCAGAAACGGTGCCAATGATGAGTGGCGAGATACCCCTACACTCAACCATACAAATACGAGTGTCTCACACACGATCCAGTTGAACTCCAAGGACTAAGTGCTTACACGCCTTAATGGAACACTTAAGGTTAACCAATCGTTGTCCTCCCAAACTTACCTGTATTGTCATGGTTGTATGGTTAAGTAAGTTTGAGGCATGTGATTTTTATAACTTTTATCTTTTTAACGCCTATGCTAAGAGGGGAAAGGTGAAGAGACTAAATAACTAACTTTCATTAACTAAGTTCTAATTATCCTAGCACCAATATCTGTTCCCACTTGCCACACACACCCTGAATCAGTGCAACACTACTGGGATTACCAAACACTACTTGTTACTGGGTTACCAAGCGTTACACACGTGCTCGAAGTGGTCGTATTGAATGCACTTAACTAGGAGAGTCAAGGTTTGAGAGAGATTAATTATCTAGAAAAGCATTTAAACATTTAACAATAATTAAATCCTATTTAGCTTAGTCCATATGTTGCAAGGTTTATCAAAAAGCTCGTCTTTATTACCGTACACAAATGTGTGCTCAGGTACAATTTGCTTGAATAAAGATCCGTTCACTTTGAGACTCCTACTACGGGCACATGGAAACTATTCTAACTCTGGAATGGTAAAACTGCTATAGTTTGGCTAAGGGACTAACTCTAGATGAGTGAACAAGGGAAAGCCACCTCTTATTTATAGACATAGCGACAGGCTGTGATATCGCATACACGATATCACAGGGGACAACGCGATATCGCGTACGCGATATTGCAGCTCATCAACCCTATTCTTCAAGAGAACACTTTATTTTTTTATAAATATTGTGGAATTAAATAAGATTTGGGTATCCTCATGTTGGACAAAATAGCCTTAATTCTTGGTCTTGTTAAAAGGAACCTAGCAAGTGTGTCTTGCAAGGTGTAACAATTTGGAATGAGAATGAGCTTAAAGTTGAAAAAATCTATAGAAAAATGGATGACCAAAGATTCTCCTATCTTAGAGAACATGAACAAGAAAGACTGTCATATATCAATGATAAAATAAATGAAAGAAAATTAAAAGGTAAGGAGATACACCATGATAGAGGACCTTATCTCAAAATTCTTTAATTTTCTCTTACCTCAATAAGCAAGTAAGGTAAGTCATGGTAAGTGTCTATTTCCTTGCTTGCTCATTAAAATGTGTGTCAATTTTTGAATTTTTTATTTTTAAGTAAAAAATATATTTATAATCCATAGAAAAAGAAAACAAACTAGTATGGCTATCTCTTATGTTGTCTTTTGAACCATTTAGTTTCTTGCATATTCTTAAAAAGTTTATTTTTAAAAGTAGATCTGAATCTAATAATCTAAAATGAATTTGCATCCTTGTTTATCATAAGATGCCACTAATTTGGACCAAGTTTTGTAGGAAAGTGATAAGGTAAGGGATAGTTGAATGATCAAGAAATACAAATTTGTTCTTATATGTGCTTAGTAATTTTTTTCTAAGATTTTTATAAGTCTTGTTGAATTACACAATTTTTTAATAAGCAAGATAATAAAGAAATTTTCTTTAGGTCAAAAAATTTAAAAAATGGGGGGAGGGGAAAAGAAAAGATAAGTACATATGTAGGGGGAGCTTGGACCTCTTGGAATATTATGAAGCATCCATACACGAAATTGTATCAAGATTTTTTTCCAAAACATAAATCTTAGGAAGGCATATGAAAGGTATATTCATCTAATACTAGAGCAAAATATTTTTTTTTTAATCTTTAAAATTTCTACTACCTTAAAGTGATCATCAATTGCTTTATGAATAAAAATTTTTGAAATATTTAGTGAGATAAGTTAGGTTGTTTTGATCCTTTTCGTGAGCATTAATCTAATCCTTGAAAGCTAGATATATATGTATTTACTCTCATGTCGTGAAATTACGAAGCCTTTGTTGATGCCTCAAAAGGAGTAGAATATTGGGTGATTATCAAATCATGTGACATTGGTTTATTTGTTGCTAATGGCTTATTCAAACAAGTTACATGACTTTCAATGCTCAAACTTTGGACTTCAACCTTTGGTTTTAAATTCTCTTGGACATTAATTGAAAGGCTTAACCTAGTTACGTTTGGATTAGTTATAGCTCATTAATTTTAACTTTGTGAATAGATAAGGTGATGAGACACGATATTGCATCCCATGCGATATCTCGTCGTCCCCCACGATATCGCGTACACGGTATCGCGGTGCGCCGTCATATCTATAAATAAGAGGCGACTCTCCCTTGTTTCCTCATCCTAGGCTAGAAGTAGGGAAACTCTGGCAGATTTATCACTCCAAAGATAAAATATTTTCCATGTGCTCGCAGTGGAGTCCTAAAGTGAACGAATATTTATTCGAGCAACATTGTAGCTGAACACAAGTTGTGTAAGGCAATAAAGACGAACTTCCTGGATAAACCTTGTAGTGCATGGAATAGGATTTTATTTATTCTTATTTATTGCTTTTTCTCTTAGTAATGCAGAATGAGTGTGACTTGATTATGAGCATCTAAGGATGTGTATGGATAATCAAAGAACGAATGCTCATCGCAACGCAGAATGAGTACTACTTGATTACGTGCATCTTAGTGTGACTACTTGGTAACCCAGTGGCGTATCTAGGATCTGCACTTGGTAATCCCAATGGTAGTCGTGCACCAGGATGTGTACGGATAATCAAGGAATCGGTTTCTCATCGCACTTAGGCTAGATTAGATTCTCTCAACCCTTTCCTCCTAGTTAAGTGCCTCAGTACGACCACTTCAAGCATGTGCGTTACACGTGGTGATCCTAGCAACGATTAGCATTTGGTAGCCACAATTGCATCGGTTCAGGGTGTGTACGGTAAGTGGGAATGGATGCTGACGCTAGGTAATTTAGACTTAGTTCATTAATTAGAATTAGTAATTAGTTTCTCAACCCTTCACTCATTAGCATAGGAGACATAAAACATAAAAACTATAAAAATCATATAACTCAGACTTACTTAACCATACACCGTGATAACTACAAGTAAGTCTGGGAAGACAACGAATGATTAACCCCAAGTGTTCCATGGGGTGTGTAAGCACTTAGTCTGTGGAGTTCGACTGGATCATGTGTGCTACGCTCGTTTCATATGGTTGAGTGTAGGGGTACCTCGCCACTCATCATAGGGGGTAGCTCTTAAATGGAATTTGGTTTGTTAGCCCTATGAAAAAATGTTGCAAAATGTGCTTTATGTAACTAATTTTGTAAATGTTTGTATCTCTATGATAGTAATACACACTATGAATATATCTTCGTAGAGTACTTAAGCCCTCTATTGCTAATATGAACTTAAATTTAAGGGTACTTAAAATTTTACTTTGATCTTGTGCAACTGAAGGAAAGAAAAAAGGGCAGAAAGAAAGGATCAAGTAGACATAAGAAAAAAATTTGGAAAAGAGTTAAATAGACATAAGAGAAAAGCTACTACATAAAATGTTTTCAGGGAGTCTCACCCCTCTTCGGTATGTTTAAGTAGTAATGTTGAAATGTGCAATGAGTAACAAGTGCAAGATGAGAATATATAGTGTCCCATCTTACAAAATAATTAAACCTCACTACATTACTAAATTTAAAGTGGGCCCCACTTATTCTGGTCGAGAGGGGGATGGGATGTTGCACCTAGATTTGTTTCTAACAAGGAAAGAACAAAGTTTTCATGGATTCCTCTAGTAGGTAATTGCATTTGAAATGATGTTCTGGAGACTTGAATCTTTTGGACAGAGCCGAGCACGTATAAGGTTTAGGAGTACCCTCACGTTCAAGGATTTAGTGGAAGACAAGAGGGGTCCATCTCCTAGTGCAAACATCATGGCGTTGATGAAGTCGTTCATCTACTTAACAATTGTAATTTGCATGAAGTTCTTTTGCCTGATGAAAAAACTTGGTTTGGTAGAAATATTCTAGAAAATCATTTGCTGAACTAGGAGGATCATCGTGAATTGGATAGTTGACAAGACATGGACCTATATTTAAGTTCATGTCATGCTCTGCTAGTGACTCTAGTGGACGAGATCTTTTTTGTGAAGAGCTAACAAGGGGTTCATTAGCCAAATCCTATTTAGAATTAGCAGGGCATGGTTCAACAGTTGAAGAAGAGGCAAAAGGTTGTTGACCTACAGAGCTCATTTTCTTTAGGCAATGAGATAGAAGAAAAAATTTTAGGGTACTTAAAATTTTACTTTAATCTCATGCAGCTATATAAAAGATGGAAGGGCAGAAAGAAATGGTCAAGTAAACATAAAAAACAAATTTGGAAAAGGGTCAAATAGACATAAGATCAAAGCTACTACATAAAATGTTTTCAGAGAGTCTCACTCCTCTTCAGTATTTTTAAGTAGCGATAATGAAATGTGCAATGAGTAGTAAGGATGAGGATACATAGTGTCCCATCTTACAAAATAATTAAATCGCACTATGTTACTAAATTTAAACCCCATTGCGTTACTAATTTTAAGCCTTGCTATGTTATTAAATTTAAAGCTCACTACGTTACTAAATTTAAACCCCACTACATTACTAATTTTAAGCCCCACTACATTACTAAATTTAAAGTCCACTACGTTACTAAATTTAAACCCCACTACCTTACTAATTTCAAGCCCCACTATGTTACTAAATTTAAAGCCCACTACGTTACTAAATTTAAACCTTGTAAACTTGTAACTACAATTAGCTACAGGAGAATGTTGTAACCTTGTAATTTTGGCCAAGAAGCTAACTCATCTCACAAGATAGAGGGGAGGGGGGAGTGCATTTGTTGCCCTCCACGTCATGCACCATATAAGATCCCATGAAATGGGAAAAAACATGAACCAAAGAGCCACATCTTTTCATATTCCCATTGCACAAAATGTGAACCAAAGAGGCATAGCTTTTCATATTCTTGCTGCACACATAAAAAGGCTAAATGCAACCAAATGCAGAATGGGAATGGGAATGGGAATGAAAATTCCATTTCTATTTTATCTCTGTCTTCATCTGTAACTGCTGCTGTAGGCCACCTAGCCCAACTAAACTAGCTTCGATGACACTAGCTTTAGAGCTTTGCCAGAGCATTGGAAAGGCACCTACAATGGTGGCCCATGCTTCAGTTGTAATAACAAGCTCATCGGCATGTGCTTCTTCAACCAAGGTAGCAATAAGGCAGTAGGCCAATTGGCCCTTATTGCATCCTTGCTTAACACCGAGGGCCACAACATGCACACATCATCGACAATCATAATACAATTTTTGTTATAATAGCTAAAGATAGGTTTCTTTTTTTGGATAAAATTTATATATGAATTAGGCCAATATGTTTATTAAGTAGCTTTGTTTGAATGTATGTTTTAAGCATAAAATTTTGCAGGTAGGGGTAGGATGAGGGGTAGAGCCAGAGGCATTTGAGGAAAGACGATAATGGCTACAATTGAAGCTGTAGCCTGAGGGGAAGGATCTTGTGAAGTTTCTATGTCAACAATAGCCTTTGGTTATTAGAATCTCTTTCTAGAAACAAACTTTCTGCCAATCTTTTTATGTGTGTTTTTGTTAATTTTTTATAGTGAATTGTAACGTGTTGAACATTACATTTTGATGATTTTGTGCAATTTTCATAGTTTCACTTCAAGTTGAGCTCTTCTATCATGAGTACTTAGCATGCCTTCTTATACATTTGCATTCCCAATGCAAAAACATTCCAAAGTTTGGTTCTGTTCTTTTTTCAATGCTTTCTAGCATGGCAGGGAATTTTAAAATTGTAATTTTCTACTACTATCTTGAGTAATCTTCTTTTGCTACATCATTTTTCAATGTAAAGGAACATTTGTAAGTTCATTTTCTCTTCATCTCATTGTATATTTTATGTAGGTTTTATCATTTCTATGGCTGTGCTTTGAAATTCAACAGTTACCATGGAGTAGATGCATTCAATTGTTATGATTGTGACTACTTTTTTGTTTGCAATATGCATTTTAATAAAATGCAAAAGCGTTAGCATTTTTGCTAGCACATGAAAATTATTAGCCAATTTGAGATGTCAGCCTGACTTCGGTCATAATTTTAACAATTTTTCCTACTTATTGGGAGGACTTAAAAAGTTCAAATTTGATAATTTCTTCTTACCTTCTCGCATGCAGTGAGGCCTTTTCTTTATGTACATATTCTTTGATTGATGGAATCTAATAGATGATATGGTTGTTAACCTGATAAATTTTTAAAACAAAAGTCCTCTGGCAGCCTAGACCCTAGGAAGATTTCTAGCAAGATCATGTTGTGATGATCCTAGCTAATGCCGAGGAAAATGATGATGAGCTCTCTACCAACGCACATGTCTTGCCATAATCATAAATAACCAATTATTTATAAATCTTCCCTAGCTAAAGAGTCATTACAGGGGAGCCAATGATTATATTTATCTCGGTTATTCATAATCTCAGTTATATATAATGATATATTTATAATCATAAACATAAATGATTATATATAATGATTATAAACATTTCATCATAAATAAAGTCAATTATTTATAATCATTTCATTATATATATCTTATGGATAATGGTAACCAAGATATAATCATTATGGATTAGCATTATGAATGAATAAATAATATCGCTAAAATTATGGATTATGAGTAATATTTCATCATATCTTGGCTTTATTCATTATGAAATGTTTACCATTCGAATAAATATTATAATCCATAATATCTCAAATTATAATTATGGATTATTACTCTAATTATAATAATCTCATAACATTTATTGGATTCCACAATAATTATAATATAATAATTATGAATGAGGTGTTAGCATCATTTATATCTTGTCCATTGTAACAACAATGTCAATATACAAAAGCCCATGATATAATAATAACATTATTTATGCATTTGTAACGGGATTTTTTATATCTCCACAAATGAATATGCATTACAAATATATGTTGCAGTGCCAATTTAGTTTGATCTCTTCATATTCCCTCACCTGCATGCGCCACATGCATGGGAGCTAAAGAATCAATGCAAGAGAGTTGAATCTCTACTCGCTTAATGCCCCCTAACCCCTGAGCTTCCCATGTGTCTCTTTGTATTCCCTCACATACACGCACCACATGCAAGGGAGCCAAAGAGTCACTACAGGGGAGCCGAATATCTATTCAATTGACATCCCCCGACCCTTGGGCTCCCCATTCATCTCTTCGTATTCCCTCACGTGTAGGGCCTTACGTGGGTAATAATGAATATTTATTATTATAAACGGTGGGTAATATTGAATATTTATTATTATTATAAATGATGACGATTATGGTTACAGTGACGGTTACGATCATGGCAACGGTTAAGGTGATGACGATTAGGGTGTGATACAATATTTAAAGATATTGAACTTAGGCATTGTGTTACAAGATTAAGAGGTGCAATATTGAAATTCATGCATTTTCAGAAACATGGATTCTACTGCTATTAGTCCCAATAGAGAAGGTAAAGAACACTTTCTTCAAAATTAGCAACAACAACCATCAAATGCAACAAGTAGTGCAACAACTATTTGTTGCAACAATTAATGCAATCTCTATTTATATGTGAAGGTGCAAGGGTAATGCTTACAGTTAACCTTTGGCCTGAAGCAGGAATGGTGAATGGTGCACTTGGCATGATTCACAGTATTATGTATCCTTAAGGTAAATAGCCACCTACATTACCATTATACGTTATTGTTGATTTTGACTCCTAAATCAAATGTGCCTTTGATAATGGTAATCCTCATCATGTGCCAATTGTACTTATGGCCCAAGGAGGATCTCGTTAGTCACCATTATGGTTGGCATGGGCCATGACTATTCATAAATCTCAAGGAATGACACTAGATAAGATTACTATTCACATTGGTTTAAGAGAAGTTATGGATCTAACGTTTGTTGCATTATCTAGAGTCAAGACCATTGATTCTTTAAAGATTCATCCTCCTTTTCATGTGCAAAGATACAGAAAGATTTCAAATGCTAAACATCTCCAAAGTAGAATTGCACAAGAAGTTTGTTTTGCTCAGTTAGAGAATTAGGCATATTGAGTTCACACTTATTATAATATTTTGCTTTTTGCTCAATCCTATTATATAGCTCTATAATGTTTGTTGCAATAATTGTGCAATATATTCCTTTATCAACATCTATGAAATATATAAACTTTTATTTTAACCAATTTATGTTTACTAGTATATATTATTTGGAATGCATATAGTGATGATAACTTAAGAAATAAAAAAATAAATAAATTCTACTCATAGCCTGCGAAACCGCTCCACAAGAGAACTTATGGGTCTAACATTTGTTGCATTATCTATAGTCAAGACCATTGATTCTTTAAAGATTCATCCTTTTTTCCATGTGCAAAGATATAGAAAAATTTCAGATGCTAAACATCTCCAAGTATAATATTAAGTTCACACTTATCATTGTATTTTGCCTTTTGCTCAATCCTATTATGCAACCCTATAATGTTTGTTGCAATAATTGTGCAATGTATTCCTCCATCAACATATACGAAATATATAAACTTTTATTTTAACCAATTTATGTTTATCAGTATATATTATTTGGAATGCAAATAGTGATGATAACTTAAAAAATAAAAAATAATTAAATTCTACTCATAGCCCACGAAATCGCTACACAAGAGAACTTACGGGTCTAATGTTTGTTGCATTATCTAGAGTCAAGACCATTGATTCTTTAAAGATTCATACTCCTTTCTATGTGCAAAGATACAAAAGGATTTCAAATGCTAAACATTTCCAAAGTAGAATTGCACATGAAGTTCGTTTTGCTCAATTAGAGTGATGAGACACGACATGCACAGCGCCGCGATATCGCGTACGTGATATCGCGGTCCACCGCCATATCTATAAATAAGAGGCGGCACTCCCCTTATTTCCCAATCCTGGCTAGAAGTAGCGAAGCTCTGGCAGATTGATCACTCCAGAGTTAGAATTTTTCCCATGTGCCCGCAGTAGGAGTCCTAGAGTGAACGGCTCTTTATTCGAGCAGCTTGTAACC
>MNCI01038036.1:2086565-2135911 GCA_015680685.1 Gnetum montanum | reverse complement strand
AGACTTGCTTAACCATACACCGTGACACTTACAAGCAAGCCTGGGAAGACAACGAACGATTAACCCCAAGTGTTTCTTGTGGTGTTAAGGCATTTAGTCTGCGGAGTTCGACCGGATCGCGCGTGCACGCTCGTATTCGTATGGTTGAGTGTAGGGGTACCTCGCCACTGATCATAGAGGATCAGGCATATTAAGTTCACACTTATCATTGTATTTTTCCTTTTGCTCAATCTTATTATACACCTCTGTAATGTTTGTTGCAATAATTATGTAATGTATTACTCCATCAACATATACGAAATATATAAACTTTTATTTTAACCAATTTATGTTTACCAGTATATATTATTTGGAATGTAAATAGTGATGACAACTTAAAAATAAAAAAATAATTAAATTCTACTCATAACCCACGAAACTGCTCCACTAGCTTAGATATATATATATATATATATATTGGTCGAGATGATTTTAAAAAAAATGATGTTAACCAAGCCCAACTATTGAACAAGGTAACAAGATAATTAAAAACGGAATCATTCATCCCTCTGTTTCTCTACCACTTACCCAATTTAGTTTTACCCTCTCAGTCAAGTTTACTCTTTCTTTGTTTGTTCATGGCATTTTTGAGCATTATTTATGCAAGAGATTTATTTCTGAAGAACGCCATGAACAAACAAAAAAGAGCAAACTTGATTAAGAGGGTAAAACTAAATTGGGTAAGTGGTAGAGAAACAGGATCCGTTATCTTGTTACTTTGTCTAAGGTTTGGTTAAATCATTTTTTTTAAAATCATCTCGACCAATTTATAAATATATAGATATATATATCTAAGCTAGTTATGTCCTTGTTGCAAGTAAAGCACTTCAATTACCCATAGTAGAAGAAAGCAATTACTTTTCTCTTTATCTACCTTGTTTGCTACTTCATTAATGAGAAAATTTTAGATCAAATAATGATTCTTATTCTGCCACTATTCCTTTAGATTTGGCCAATTTATGAGTTGTTGATATTGGCTTTGATTGACTGACAAATTCAGGAAGAATGTTGCCCATATTTGACACCGAGGAATATTCTCCAAATTTTAAAACTCTGCCGTGCACGCGCCACAGGAAACAAAGCCGTCTGTATATGACTTACAGTTTGTTAAATAAATAAATAAACAAAGTACAATCTAAAAAGGAGGCAAGTTTATGTTGCCCACAGCAGAAGGAAGGGCTTACAAATATCTGGAATTGAATCGAAGTGAATTGTAGCCCTACTACAGACATGCTATGCTAGCATGAGAACCAGTAACAGGCACTGTGAAACCAAACTTCTGGAAACAAACGAACGAACGAACGAAGGGTCGCCTGCGTGCGATGCGTGAAGTGAAAAGCCCTGCCTAACGTAGTAACCATATCCTTCTATTCTATTCGTCATGCAACGATAACCCTAAAATGGATGACCATCATGCTCATGCCATCATGTCATCGAGCCATTGGCTGCGCAATGGCCAACGGTCAGCACACAAGATATGGCCTACCACGCAACGCGTCATTTCCCGCTGACATTTTTTGTATATGCAATTGCATACCAACGCCGATTCCATCCCCTCTGTGTCACTGTCCGTTACAAAATTGTTCTGCTGTGACCCTTCATTATGTCTATATTATACCCTAGACATACATCTATCAATCCCTCTTTGGATGCCTGCATGCCTGACCTCCCGCTCGCTGCGCGCAAATCTGGAAGAAGCAGAAGAAGAAAGCAAAAGCAGGAAGGAGCACAGATCTTTCGTTACTGTGTTGGTTGCGCTCGTAATCGTGCGTGCGTGCTTCGTTCCTTCCTTCCTTCCATCCATCCATTTCTCCGTTGGCGGGGAGGGGGCTGTTTTTGCGGGGAAGAATGGGGAAGTTGTACGAAGGTCCTTTGATGGAGGAGCTGAGCGGCGCTGCCACGGCAACGGCGATGGCGGTGACGGTGTGGCGTGAACGGCAGACGGCGTGTGGCCCGGCAGAGGAGAAGGTGAAAGAGAAGGAGGGTAATGACGACGACGACGGCGATGTTGTTGCTGTAAAGATGGAGTGGGATACTGTGAATGGGCTTTCAGATTTGCAGAGGAAAACATTGGCCAAGCTGAGCAGCCGTGGCGTGTACTGGAAACATCCCTCGGAGGCGTTGTCGTCGTTGTTTTTTCTGTTCCATGGAGGCAACGTGGACGCCGACGGCAACTGCCTCTTTTCGTCGGCTCAACGAGCGTTGCGACTCGGCGGGGGCCGAGGAGGGGCTCCTGCTGACGCCGCTGCTGCGCAAGATCTGCGAAGGAGAGCGGTGCAGAGGTTCATGGAAACGTACGATTGTGGTGCGTCGGAGGCGGAGAAAAGCAGCGTAGATAGGGCAGTGAAAAACCTGTACTGGCCTGATCTTCAGGCTGGCTGGGGCGTCCATTTCCTTCAGGAGCTTAAGCTCCTCGCTCCCAAAGCCGATCGCCCTGTTCTTGATGTCCTAATCGCAGATCTTGTTCAGGCCGGCATGCAAAGGTAGCTCCTACGCCTTCTGCTTCTCTGTGTTTCACGTATCGTAACTCTCATGTGCTTGCCTTTCTGGTCTGGTATGGTGTGTAGATACAAATGTTTGTTTAAATGCTGGCCTTCGCTCTAATGCGTGTTTCAACGTTGTCATTATTGGTTGCCAGATCTGGAAATTTTCTGTTTCTTCTAACAGCATTTGCTGTTTTTTGCGGAATTATTGATTATGCATGTTTTTTTCCTGACTTGACCTGACCTTTGTGTTGTGCTTTAAAACCCAGAATTGAAAAATAAATTCACTTCTGTAATTATTGAAAGTAAACAATTCTGAGAGTAAACAATTTTGAGATTAGAGATAAAGATTTATGCGAAAAAAGAAAAACCCTCAACGGGAAGGGAACAATATTGTATTCTTGTATTCTCCTTGAGAAGTGAATTTTTTCTTACATCTATTCTCTCTGCCTCTTCTTTAAATAGCTTTTAGCCCCTAATACTAGGATTTCGTTCATTAGTTTACATCAGCATTCAGTCATTAGATTACATCAGTTAAGTCTGACAGTTAAGAATAATGATCAAGTTTGACGGTTAAAGGATAATGATCACCCGAGCTGAATGTCTGTCAGATCTAATCAATCTTAGTGACTTGAACACAGCAAAAATACCCATTACATTTTACTTCAGTGTCACAACACTGTGAGCGATTAACATGGGCCTGTTCAGATAAACTTTATTGTGATTCCCTAGTTTTTATTCTGATATTCCGAGTTGTTGGTTTTGGGGAATGCCTTTCCAGCCTCTCTTAAAATTTAGCTTGGAAAGTAGCATTAAACTATCTCGTACTCTGTCCACCTGCAATCTTTTATAGCTGGTAGCGTTAACGATCTCGCCAGGTTTTTTGTGGTACGTCCCTGTTGTTAATTACACCTGAAACACTGCAGATGATGGCTTATGTAACCTTAATTTGTTTTGGAAGAAGGGAAGTTTTATGTTTTTTCTAGCTGGGTAAGGCAGCTACTTTATTAGCTAGGGTGCAGATGCTCTCCTGCTTGAAAATGCTAACGCAGCAGAGACATTTGACTAATTAATAGTGCATAGCAATGAGTTTTGATCATGAAATCGGTGTTTTTCGTGTAACCGGATCATCTGGAATCGTATCTGCATCGTTGAAAATGGTTTCTTCTTCTTTGTAAAGTACATCCAAGGATTGCATTTTGTATCTCTTGAATGTTAGTGTCATGCAGCCAATGTTACAGCAGCATTTATTTCCTTCTTTCTGTGACAGGGAGGTTGCTGCAGAATCCATATACAAAGAGAGATGCATTCATGTGAGCGATGGACCAAGCTGGGCCAAGTACATGTCGGTGAGTGGTAGCTCCAGCGATGAGTATGACATAGTCACTCTGCAGTATACGCAAGATGGCCTTTTAAATGTTGATGAAAACAGAGATGGTCGTGCTGCCGCATTTGGCGATGACATAGCTATTGAAAGCTTAGCGTCAGAATTCAAGAGAGAGATTTTTGTGGTAAGCTTGACGGTTTCTTCAGCTTGTGTGTATCGCGTTTACTGTGGAAAGCTTACGAAGCAGTGTTGATTTTTCTAGTACCTGTAATTGAAGAGAGACTTCAATTTGATTACTCTTTCAACCTTGTTTGGATTCAGGTTCAATCACATGGCTTTGATGGCATGACTGGGGAGGACAATTCTTTATTTTTCCTTCCGCATCGTCCGAGGGGAGAAATTTCGTTTTACCCAATTTTCTTGTTTATGAAAGGAACTGGTAATATTTTTGAGTTTGTTGTAGTGTGACTTTTGTTTACTTGGTGTGTCGGTATTTGCCCAAAGCTGGATTAAAAAACGTGCCTGTAACGGAATACAGGTTGGTGTGGAGCCGGTGCTGATCATTACGAACCGTTGATTGCCTACGCAGGGCCAGTTATCTCACAAGATAAAGCTGCCTACGTACTCTAACTCTAATAGGAAGGACCAGACTTGCAAATCGGCAATGTTCCTTTTTCCCTTGCTCTTTCTTTTTCTGTTTTTTTTTTTCTTTTTTTGGGTGCAAATGATGCATTTTTGGGCTGCGGTTGTATCAATTGATCTCAACTGAGGGTTATAGAGACAATTTTTTAATTCGTTGTCTTGGGGTAGCACTAAAGTTATTCACTTTTGGATGTTTCCCATAATATTGTAAGCTGTTGTATTTTAAGGATCCGGGACACGGTTCCACCTCGAGTATTTCTTTCGGGTTTAGCCTGTCGATCCAGAATACGGATTTGTGCAGCCTCATGGGAAATGGCCTAGTTTATTTTGTTTTCTTTGGCGGTATATTTTTCAGCATGTAATCATATATTTTTTTAGAGGTATTCTTTTTTAGTTTAATGCAAGATTTTGCCTGGATCAAGAGGATCTCAACTTTAATTGGATGCGACTTCGGAATTCTGCTGTTGTTGAAATTGCCTTATGAGTTTCTTTGTTTGTGCCGCTATAGGGCCAAATACAGTGTGTACTCATTCTAACTATTCCTCTAAGGAACCAGGGCAAATGATCAGCCTAATGCAAATAGTAAGATGGGCTTTCAATATTATTTTTTTGCAAAACCACACTGGAAAATCCTATAAACATCAGGGTAAGTTAATGATGTGCGACTTGCCCCGAGGGATAAATCTACTTGAACTTCGGAACCAATAAACAGAATCCATTTTGCCATTGCGTTCCTTTGTTCTTACATACTGGAGTACACTTCATTTTTCATCTTTACTATGCAGAAACACAAATATTTTGAATGATTCCTCAGCTGAAAATGCTTGTTCTGATATTTTGTACCTAGTCCGCCAGCGTTTCGTAAGGGCTTGTTGCATAGAAAAGATTCATAGACTGTAATATATTACATTGTTGAACAGTTATGTGGAAAGAGCCCAAAAATCAATAAAAATGCAATAGGTGCTATATTACATTGTTGAACTGTCATGTGGAAAGCACACAAAAATCAATAAAAATGCAATAGGTGCATTTGGTGAGTTCAACTATAATCCTGCAATGCATCTCACAGATTTTTTTTTTCTCAGAAACAGAATTTGCAGATTTAGAGTCTTAGCAGACTTATATCACTGCAAGACTGAAATAGAAACATACATCTCAGAAACAGAAACTGAACTCAACTTCCCATATCAATGTGGTTGGAAATCATCATCTTAGCTTTGTTCTCAGAAAATGGGGTTGGCTACGTAAGTTTTTTTTTTTTCTTGCACGTCATAAGATTCCTTTTTACATTCTATGAAATTTGTCATAGTTTTACACAGCGATAGGAATGAATTTGTTTCAATAAATTTATTCTTATGAAGGTGATTATGAAATATGTTACATTTATTTTGAGTGTTCATGGATTTATTGTATTCATAAAGACGATAATATTTTGATTTCCATTGCAACTTTTTTAAAGCTGGCTAATAGTGGTATGGGAAGTGGGGGGAATTTTTTTTTGTGAATCCTTGATCTTTACTTTATTGATTAATTGTTTTTGAAACCTTCAATTTTTAGTTTATTGATTAATTGTGCTTTTTGGTATACCTTTGATATATTGTTTTTGGGCGTTTTTGGGCAATGAGATTTAAGTGATGATGTAATCATAAGATTTAAGAAAATATGAAATAAAAAAAATGATACTGTGATTTTCTGACTTATTTAATGAACAATGTGACTACCAAGTGTGTTTGAATAATTTAGTAATCACTTGAGTTAGTAATAGAAAGAATCACGTACATTGTAATTAATGAAAATAGTTTATTTGTCAAATAGACTTTTAATGTTTTCTAATTCATTTATATTTTACATTCTTTTTTTTATTATGTTTTTTATTTATTCACCTCATACATTCTTTTTTTTTATTAGAAACCTGAAATAATTGGAACATAGATACACTTAAGATTTATAGCAATTTTGAACTCAATGCTACCTAATAAAATAGTAGAATTGAACTTGTGCTTTGGTATTACTACGCAAGAGTGGTGCCGCTAGGTTGACACCTCATTGTATTTTATTGTGTATTATGATTCAAAGCTTTTCTTATATCCTTTGGCAACGTATTATGACTTTAATGTAGTTACTATATATATTGATGTCATCATAATGGTGAAGACATTCCATGGTGATGGTAATTGTTAGTTTTTTCAATGTTAAGTTGCCATAAACATGCTAAATTTTAATGTCATATCTCAAAGTTAACATTGGTGAAAATAATCATAAATGCTTTATTCATTAATTATTTTGGTTATTTTTTTTACCATATATATATATATATATATTCATTTATACAAGAAGGCAAAGAAATTATTCCACGCCTTCATGGAATTTCTTTTCAAGTTCATTATAAAGATATTAGGGGTATTTATCTTTTCTCAAACATGTTAAAACCTAATTATATTAACAATAACCAAATCAAAAGAGAAATATACATGTCATGAAAAATATATATTATTATAAACTTCATCATCCACTAACAAGTGTTCAAAAAGATAATTAGAAACATATGCAAGTAGTTACAATTAGAGAATCAATATTAAAATGTTTTAATTTTAAGAAATATGCTTAGTTGTTTACTTTTTAGTTTTAGTGTCTTTGATTACTATCACTATGGCTTAGCTTCCTTTGACTTTGTTAAAGAATCCATGAATAAATTCTCTAGTACATCCTTATTATGTTTAATAAAATTATTATTTATAATGAAAGTCTAGAGCTCTTCTAACTTGTATTTTGTACTTATTAGTTTTAATTACTTGCTGCTTTGTAACTTTTAAATAATTCATTATGGGTTAACAAAGTTTTATTTTATTGCCCTCTCTCCATGGACTTAACTGTGAGCTTTACAACCCTCTTTATTAATTCTACCATCACCGTTGGTTATTTACTGCCATTTATTAGCACATGGGTATTGTCGCCAACCGTTGTCAACGGAGTTAGGGAAGGCCGAAAAAGAGAGCATCGATTGACTGCCTAATGGGGCATCTGTTTTGTCTTTGCTTTCTATTTCTGCCTCTCTATCACTATTACTATTTTTTGTGATGGGATTCTTGCTTACCTTTTGTGCTTAATTGTTGAGTAGGGGTTTTCCGCCGCCGCCTGTTCTTGGTCTTTTTATTTTCTGCCAATGGTGGCCACTGATGTACTTTTTCGGCTTTTGCCATACGGCTCTCTTCAAAGAATAAAATGCGAGAACTCCCCTCAAAAAATAAAATAAAATAAAATAAAAAGAGCCATCGTTATAAGTTCAGATGATATTCTTCACAAGCAGCTTGCCTTCCAACATCGTAAACTTAACAAATGATTCCAAACCTGATCTCTTACGTTTAGCAGTAAAGCCCTACTTTACCAATTCATTGGCCATAAACAAATTGTATTGATGGTCTTGGATACTGTAATTAGAATAACGACGATGCTTCTTCTTATTCAGTTGAAGATTGAAACCTTGTGACATATTTGCCATTGACGAATGAAACTTCGCCATTCTTTTAAGCTCTTTTTTTACCATGGTGGTCTAAGGGCCGTCGCATGGGCCTAGTAATTTGAAGTGTTGGGGCTTCCGGTGGTTCTGGCGACACTCAAGCAGTCATTTCAGGGGTGACAAAAGATTCTTGATTTATACTCTGAAATTCTGTCAAAATTTGTTGGCAATTGCGAAGTTTGAAAATACCATGAGTTATATAGTCTGACGAGAAACAATGAATAATAAGTAGCGAGAATTCCAGGAATGGAGTGGACCACGAGGGCTTCGCAAGTTATGATGATCAATGATAAAAATTTTGAATTATTGAAAACCATGAGTTATGATGATCAATGATAAAAATTTTGAATTATTGAAAACCATGAGTTATGATGATCAATGATAAAAATTTTGAATTATTGAAAACCATGAGTCATGGTAGTAGATCACCTGTGAGCCATGAGTCATAGTAAATTTACCTTATTTTGAATGACAATTAAGAGGCTACCATGAGCTATGTTGTCATTTAAGAGGCTACCATGAGCTATGTTGTCATGGCATGATATTATGAGTGAACCATTGATTGTTGTATTTGAAGAATTAGAAATTGGGGTACCATGAGTTGTGGCAAACTTATGGTCTAAGAAACCTATAATACCTTGACTTGACTATGAGTCATGGTCAATTTAAAAAACTAGAATAACTTGAGATTTTGGAATGAAATTTGTTTTGTTGGAGTTGCCTCATATTGGTGAACAATAGAAGATGATGACTTGAATTGAAATTTGTAGGAAAATTGATGAATCCCTCTTTAATGTCTTTTGGACTTCTAGATTTGCTGTTGGACTATATTTGTGATGAAAGTGATGTGAAAACTTTGATAGATATGTTGGAGATGATAAATTAATGATATGTAGATTTGAGAACTATTGATGGAGTTGCTGGAAATTGTTGTTGAACATTGGATGATAAAATAGTAGATTAGAGAGATGTTAAAAACTAAAAATTGATTTTAATGGAGATATGATGAAATGTGGATTAATTTGAGAGAAATTCATAGCTTAATCTTTCATATTGCTTTTGGATCCATTTGCCTCAATGACATCACTTACAAACATGATTTTCCCACATCTTTATAACAAAATGATGGGGCCATTATAGAGGATGATTGGACAATCCTATTTTATGGAAAATTGGATAGGAAATTCAAGAGACATGAGAAATTGGGGCTATTCTTATTTACCCATCAATTTTTTTCTAAAAGAAAAAATAATGAAATCCTGTGTAGCCAAAGATTCCAAATAAACTTTACATGGCTTTGGTCTTTATGTTATGAAAAAGCTAATTTGGCTTGATTTGATCTTTGACTTTTCTTGAAGTTTGAAATTTTTCTTTATGCTTTCACTTGTTGTTGCATTTCCATATGTAAATATGACCATATAATGCTTTGAATTTGGGCTTATTGAATTCACTTCTTTGTCTATTTTGAAGTTCACATCTTAGGTAAGTAGAGTCAATGAAGTGTGAGTTTCCAAAGTGTATACTAAAACCAATAGTCCTTCCTTTAGGATGTACTTTGGAGTTGTTTTGGCTTTTCCTTGAATCTTATATGGTTTTGGAAATTTGTTCAATGTTCTTGATTATAGTTCTTCTTTGTTGGCTTCTCTTTGTTGATTTTGTGTTTCAAAGGTTATTGTTTATTGTTTTTGTGGTTCAATGATTGATTTTTGTATTATATTGTTTTCTAACTCTCTTTACTATTTTGGTGGAATGATGGTAGGCTCTTTTGGGGTTGTGGAACTTGTTTTTGTTAGCTAGACTTCTTTTCTTTTTTCATTTCTTTAGTTTTTGATTTTGTGGTGGTGATGATTTGGTCTCTTTTTTGAATAGATTTTATAAGTATAAGTCTAAGTCTTATTTCTTTAACTTTTTTTAATTCTTTGTAGACATCTTTTATTTTCTTCTATCTTTTGAAGTTTCTTCCTTTGGAGCTGATTCTACATAGTAGATCTAATCTGATAACTTCTCTTAAATTTGGCTTTTAAGTTGTTTTCATCATAAATGATGCATTAGTGTTTGTAAAAGACTAATTTGAAGTTACCATATATTAATTAGCTAATTTGAAGGGATTTTTCAATATTTGAGACATAAAACACATCTCTAATTTCAAAATGGTTTCTATCTTTTAAGTTTATGTTTTTGTTTATAGTAATTGTTCCAAGGATCTAAATCTTCTTTCCATCTTCAAGGTACAACTTTCCAAGGTCTCTAGTAAATGCCACAGTTGTGAAGTCTTCAATCCTTGAAGTCATGTGATTCATACAACTTGTTTTTAGTGGTCACTTATTTGATGATATTTGTTCATTGAAATGGAAATAGGCATGAAAGATTGGTTGCATATTTTCTTTTGGTATTGGCCCTTCAATTTTTGACTTCTTACTTTACTTTTATTTAATTCTTAGTGATTTGTTTTGAATATTGATCTCATCTTTTTTTGAAGTTCTCTTTGATTTTTTATTAATTCTTGATGAAATTTTGATTTTGATTAATTTCAAATTTTTCTTCTTGTTGTCTTTAGTTTTGGCTTGCATTCCTTGTTCTTTTGTGGCTTCTAATTTTGTAAGATTTGTGCCTACATTAACATTTTGTAGACTTTCATTAGTGATGAGTGGCGAGGTACCCCTACACTCAACCATACAAAACGAGCGTAGCACGCACGATCCGGTCGAACTCCGCAGACTAAGTGCCTACACGCCCCATGGAACACTTAGGGTTAATCATTCGTTGTCTTCCCAGACTTACTTGTAATTGTCACGGTGTATGGTTAAGTCTGAGGTATATGATTTTTATAGCTTTTTATGTTTTCTCTCCTATGCTATTGTGGTGAAGGGTTGAGAAACTAATTACTAACTCTAACTAATAAACTAAGTCTAAATTACCTAGCATCAGCATACATTCCCACTTACCGTACACACCCTGAACCGATGCAACCGTGGCTACCAAACGCTAATCGTTGTTGGGATCACCACGCGTAACGCACATGCTCGAAGTGATTGTACTAGGCACTTAACTAGGAGAAAAGGGTTTAGAGAATCTAATCTAGCCTAAGTGCGATGAGCATTCGTTCCTTGATTATCCGTACACATCCTAGTGCACGACTACCACTAGGATTACCAAGCGCAGGTCTTAGGTACGCCACTGGGTTACCAAGTAGTCACACTTAGATGCTCGTAATCAAGTCGTACTCATTTCACATTACTAGCAGAGAAGGGTGAGAGAGAAAGAAATAAATAACATTAAATAAAATCCTATTCCATGCACTGCAAGGTTTATCCAGGAAGTTCGTCTTTATTGCCGTACACAACTTGTGTTCAGGTACAATGTTGCTCGAATAAAGATCCATTCACTTTAGGACTCCTACTACGGGCACATGGAAAATATTCTATCTCTGGAATGATTAATCTGCCAGAGTTTCCCTACTTCTAGCCTAGGATGATGAAACAAGGGAGATCCGCCTCTTATTTATAGATATGATGGCGCACCGCGATATCGCATACCCGATATTGCAGGGGACGACACGATATCGCATGGGATGTGATATCACGACTACCGCGATATTGCGTCCCATTATACCCCCATGACTAATTGAAAACTCGTCCTCGAGTTCATTACAATAATATCAGGAAGGTATGAGATTATTGACTCAATGAAATTAATGGGATGACATGTGAACAGATCATCATTACAAGACTTGACAAAACTGGTGTTCATGACAACAAGGGTGAACACCTTATTACAATGACATCAGGCCTTAGTTGGTAGCTGAGAAAGAAAGAGAGAGAGAAAGAAGTGTTGCTGTTGCCAATGCCAAGATTGCACCTTTCATTGTCCATTCGTAAGCGCGCCATCGATCTTGCTCCTTGCATAGCTGCTTCCAGCACTACTCCATTCCAAGTGTTTGCTCCAGATCCAATCCATTGTTGTATGATCACCATCTGCACACACAACACAATCATATATTAGCAAGGGTAAATGAATCATCATGTAATTAATACCTTGCTTCGGTGTAGGTCCATTGGCTAGGTTGTGGTATGGCTAATTGTGGATCTGGGGATGTATTAATGATGACTACCGAAGGTGTAGGGGTTAGGAAAAAATTGAAAAAATCGGGCCCCGTACCTCCATGACTAATCGTGAACCTCTGGTAGCGTTAGAATGGAGAAAGAAAAGGAATAAGAAAGATAGATAAAAAGAGACAACTATGGCATCGATGAAATGGATGTCAAGATGGAAATGAACAAAATAAAATTAATTGCAAAAATGTTAGGGAAAAGAATTTAACTGTTGCACCAAAGAGGAATGTCAGTGGGTCCTCCCCAAAGCAGGCTCATGCCCTTAATGCCCTGACAAACCCACATTCAAAGAGTCCGTAGGCTCTGGGAATGTCAATTGGAACAAGAGTTAAAGTCTTAACCACACGAATTTACCAAAAAGAAAACAATGCATCAACCAAAATATACACTAATGATACAACTGGCAATGAGGTGAATAATGGAGAGAAGGGTGGAGAGAAGAGAATGGAATGGAATCCCAAGAACAAGGTGGTGTATAGCCCCTTGTGTGTTTCATGATTAATTTGACTTGGCAAATCTTATTCCAACTCCGGCCTCAAACCAATCACATCTAGTGACTTCGCATCAATGCATCCTGCTAATCCATCCCCTTGAATTACAAGAATGCTTCCCCCAAGAGTCACCACCATTCCGACGAAAC
Organism: Gnetum montanum; assembly: GCA_015680685.1. NCBI lineage: Eukaryota > Viridiplantae > Streptophyta > Gnetopsida > Gnetales > Gnetaceae > Gnetum > Gnetum montanum. Next base: position 2,123,151 of record MNCI01038036.1, on the reverse strand, counting down.
AAAGAGCAGAGAATGGGAAGCGAGAAGGGCCTTGGTTAGAGGGAACATTTTTGGTTCCATAACCAATGCTTGTAGTGCAAGAGATTATTTTGTCTAAGGGGTGTGCTTTGAATTCTCACTTTTTTTTTGTTTTGTGTTTTGTGTTTTTATGCGTGAGAACCATACCATGCAAAGAGTTTGTTATTTTTATTGTCTCATCTTCCGAAAATTAGGCAACATCGGAATGGTGAGAAAACCCAAGAAGAAAACATTCAAGCACCCAAGGGAATGGCCAACACAAAAGCATCAAGTTCCCTTGAAGTCACACCCTTTTCAAACCTTGAGTCCTTCCTTAGTTTGAGAAGTGCCCAGTCACCGATTCGTTAAAGTTCTTATTATGAAGGAGACTGTACATTTCCAAGTCAAGAGAGACCATAGAAACTAGTGGATGAATGGATGAAGTGAACTCATTGCCTGCTATATCAAAAGAAACATACCTTAGTATCAACATCGTGACTTAAAGGTAAAAACCAAATATTAGCAATCAACATGAAAACAGTTCATACCATCATGAAGAACACTTATTGGGTGACAAACTTACAGGGTGGATCACACGCACACAAAAAAATGAAAAAGTATAACGATGTTGAAAAACAAAAACAAGAAAAGTTAAAGAAAGTTGTAAAACAAAAATGTGTAAAACAAAAACTTAAAAAGAGCTGAGGGCCCTAAATGGTCAGCATAGGTGGCCATCTCCCCCATGACTGAATTCTAAGGGAGAGATTTGAAATAGAGAGCGAGGTTGCCCGCTTGTGGTGGTGTAATTTGTACTGGCTGTTGCAGGTTCGCGGAAAGGTTTTGTTTATTGTCCATTAACCAATAATCTTTTATCCAGGCTGTCAGGCTTGTATATCATCATGGCTCCAGAGGGGAAGGTTGTATGAATAATATAGGGTCCTTCCCACAATGTTTGAAATTTTGTATGCTGAGGTACGTGCGTGGGATTCCAGTAAAGGACCTTGTCTCCTAGTTGGTACCTAAACCTTCAAATTCTTAAGTTATGACACTGTTTACTGTGTGCTTTGTGCAACTCATTTGACGATAGTGCAACCAATCTATTCTTGTCTAGCACGTTCAGAGTTGCCAACCGTTGTTTTTGTGCTAGATTGAGGTCTAGGTGGAGGTCGCAAGCCATGGATAGTGTACGGAGCTCATTCTGTATGGAGAGCTTTGGTAGTTTCCTATACACTAACTCATAGGGAGAATAGCTTGTAGGGAGCTTTCAAGTGGAGCGGTACACCCAGAGAGCGTCGTTTAGTTTTGTGCTCCAGTCTCGCCTAAATTTGCTAATCATTCTCGTTAATATTTTGGTAATCTCCCGGTTAGTAACCTCGACTTGGCCATTAGCTTGGGGGTGGTAAGGTATGGTCAATTTATGCTCAACCTCTAAGCGTTGCATCAATTTGCGAAAAGTTACACCCATAAAATGTGTTCCATTATCAGAGATGAGTGCATGCAGCACACCAAACCTATTTATGATTTGTTGTTGTACAAATCATGCAGCTGTAGATGATGTGCAGTTTGTTACTGCGGTTGCTTCAGCCCATTTGGTTAAGTAATCAATAGCAATGATGATATATGCCTTTCCGTTGGACATCGGTGTAATAGGCCCCATAAAATCTATTCCTTAGATATCAAAGGGTTCCAAAGGTTGAATCCATTGTTGCGAACCCTCCATTCTAGCAGTCATTCCACCATCACATTGGCAGCGTTCACAGGATTGGGCGAAATGATGGATGTCCCGAAATAGTGTTGGCCAATAATATCCTGCAAGCAAGACCTTGGTAGCCGTTCGTCTCCCAGCATAATAACCCCCACAGGGGCCCTCATGAGCATCCTGGAGAACTTTTAATTGATCCTAATTGGGCACACACCATCGAACCAAGCCATTAGGACAGACTTTATAGAGTTGTCCCTTGATTTCCATGAAGTACTTGGTTTTGTGAAGAAACTGTTGTTTCTTCCTAAAGTCCAACCCTTGTGGTATTTGTTGGGAAGTGAGATAAGTAAGAATGCTACTATACCAATTTATTTTCGTGGGTTGATCATTTACTACACTGGAAAAGAGGGTTTCATCAGGAAAATGATCAGATACAACATATTCATCCTCTTTGTTGTCCCAACGCAACCGAGATAGGTGATCTGTGACTACATTCTCGGTGCCTTTGCGGTCTACTATTGTTAAATCGAACTCCTGAAGAATTACCAACCAACGTATGATACGTGAGCTAATCGTTGGCTTGTTCATAAGAAACCTAATTGCACTATGATCCATATGGATGTATACTTTGTAGCCCAATACATAGTGCCTAAATTTGTCTAGTGCAAACACTATAGTCATTAATTCCTTTTCCATAGTCATGTAGTTGAGTTGTGCACCAGTGATACTCTTATTGACATAGTGGATGTAATAAGGTCATTTTTGTTCATCTAATTGTGTCAATACGGCTCCTAAGGCGTAATTAGATGTGTCGGTCATGATATGGAACGACTTGGACCAATCAGGGGCTTGTAGAATGGGAGTTTCCACAAGCCTCTGTTTGAGAGTTTGGAATGCCCTTTCACATTCCCTGGTCCATTCGAATGATGCATCTTTTTTCGTTAATTCCACCATCGACTTGGCAATTTTGGAGAAGTTCTCGATAAATCTCCTGTAGTAGCCAGTGTGTCCAAGGAATGACCTAATGTCTTTGACAGTTTTTGGTTGTCGGGTAATTCCTTGGATGACTTTAATTTTTTCCGGATCCACCTCAATTCCTGATTGTGAAATTTTATGCCCCAGTACAATGCCCTCTTAAACCATCAAATGGCTCTTCTGCCAATTGAGCTTTAGGTTGGTTTCAACACATCATTTCAATACTTGCTCTAACCGGTCGAGGGCTTGATGAAAGCTCGTCCCATAAGTGGAGAAGTCGTCCATGAAGACTTCTACTCCGTTACCTATTTGCTGTTGAAATATGCTCAGAACTAATCATTGGAATGTGGTAAGGGCATTGCACAAGCCAAAAGATATTTTTTTGTATGCAAACGTTCCCCAAGGACTGGTGAATGTTGTAATAGCGATGCCCTGCTATAGTGTCTAAGACTTGGTCAAAAAATGGCAATGGGAAGTGATCTTTGAATGTTTCCATATTCAATAGCCTAAAGTCTATACATACCCTCCATTTACCTCTCTTTTTTGGTACGATTACAAGAGGGCTAACTCATTTGCTATCAACAATGGGGTAAATGAACCCAGCCTTGAGAAGTTCCTCTATCTCCTCTTTTACTATTTGTTTTAACTTCAGGTTCAATCACCTCTGCGGTTGTTTGCGAGGCTTCATGGAGGGATCCGTGTAAATCCTATGCTGGCATATCCTAGGGTCTATTCCAGTTAGTTCAGGGTATGACCATGCAAAGGCTATTGACCGCTTATTTATTACATTCAGCAAACTTTCTTTTTGCTTGGGTGTGAGCTTTGCATTGATGATTACCGATTTTCTATTTTTAAGGGTCATGTATTCCAAACTGGTGGGCAACGATTTTAAATCTAGAGGCTCTTGTTTAAACTTCTCAGGAATCTCCAACTTCCCTAGATTAATGTTTTCAGGGTTAAGGGCTGGAAGTTGGCCACGGACCTACTCAAGTGCATCCATGCTTTCAACGTAAGTACTAGTTATCCCCTTAGTCAGTTCCATGCATGTCATTGAATTGCTCTCTTGGTTAGCCATCAGCCATTGCGTGTTTTCTTGTTGTGTGGCTGCTACATATAGGCACTTTTGTATGTAAATATCCTGTGCACACTGATTGCATGCAAGAAATGTTATACTTCGGATCACCCATGATTTCTGCACCCAATGACACCCTGTGTCACTATATGCGAAGCATGGAACTCTCTTCCTCTCAATTTTTCCAAAAGTATTTTTCTTGGATATTTCTAGGGAAAGATTACGGATTCCTAGGCATGCATCGATTGTACTCAGCCATGCCCTTCCCATTATAATTGGGAAATCCCCTTTGTCATTGTTTATTTGGATCACTAGGAAATTAGCTGGATATGACCAACCACCCACAGTGGTAACAATTTTCTCAACCTGTCCCAAAGGAATAGTGATGGACTGGTCAGCCAGCTCTAAGCGAATATTGCTCTTCTTGAGTGGAGGCAGGTTCCAGGTTTTATACAGTTCCTGTGAGATTAAGTTGACTTTGGAACCTGAGTTGAGGAGAGCCTTATGGGGTTCATTCCCAGAGACTTGGAAATAAACTAGGGGGACCCCAGGATTAGATAATTTCTTGGGAAGGTGGCTGACCTTGATCCAGTCGATTACTGTATGCGTTAACATAACTGTATGCATTGGGTGCGATTTCTTGTTTGAAGGGGGTCTCGAAACCTTATTTGGTACGACGGTGTTTAGGTGTTCAACTGCTTATGAGGGTGAGGGCTTAGTTGGATTTTTGGCTCTGAAGAAAGGTCGTTTTGACATAAAACTGTTAGGATCAACTGACAATTGAGGATTGGAAGCCCTCATGACATTAGGTTGTTGCGGTTGTGTGGGAAATACCCTTGGCATTGTTGGAGCAGTTGGTCATGGAGCTACTGGCGTGAGAGGTGTGGAAGGATTTGGAGAATGGTATTTATGTGGGGTGTTCCTTCCTGGAGGGGAAGTCTGGTGATATTCCCGAACTGGGTAGTGACGTTGTGGGATTGCGTAACCCATAGGATCACTTGGAGGAATCGGCTGTCGGCAAGGGTACTGCTGTTTTGGCAGTGGCATCCCCCATGACTGTGGGTATTGCCACTGCTGATGTTGTTCGATGGGTTGTGGTGGAGTTCCATTTGGATAATACGTTAAGGGTTGGTGGAATTGTCTTGGGTTACCTTGGGAATAAGGTAACCTACGGGGTGTCTGCCGTTTGTTGAGTCTCGGGTTAAGTGCATACACCCCAGACTCTTGTAGATGTGAGATGATTGGACAACATCCCTTAGGATGGTCATAGTAGCAGATCTCACATCCACCGTCATCGTCTGTGTCTGAATCCACAACTTCATCGGAGATAGTAATTTTCCCTTTACCCTTGTTATGTGCAGGGCCTGAATTTCTCCGCTTTGTCTTATCTTTGTCACTACTTCGTTCCTCCTTAGACTCCTCTACAATTTTCAAGACAGTTTTAAGTTTGGCGTCTAAGGAATCCCACAATTGATTCATCTTAGCTGATACTTCTGTTGTTAATTTTTGAATCGGCAAGGTTTTTCTGTTCACCAACTCTTCGAGTGGTGACTCATCCTCCTCATCGCAAAATTTTACTCCCTTCTTCCAAAGGAAGGGATCACCATTGTATTCTTTTACACTTTCCCTTTTTCGTAGCTCACCTTCTTCTTTTGCTACTTGTTCCAACAAGCAATATACTTCATGGGCTCTGAGTTCTGATAGTCTCCCTTGGACATAAGTCCCAAGGGTCCTCCGAGTCTCATGCCTTAGCCCATCCACGATGTGGCGAAGTTGATCCCGTTGAGTGTACCCATGGCTTGGGCAACGATGTAACAATGTGTAGTAGCAAGCCATGGCAGCATCTAAGGGTTCATGAGTACCTTGCTTCCATCCTTAGATCTTCTTACGCAAATTAAACATTTTGGAGTACATTTGATATTTATCATTGAAGAGTTCTAACATCGTACTCCACCTCCTGATGGTTTTTAGTTCTAAGGACTGGTACCAACTCTCTGCTTCCTTGGTGAGTGTCCTGGAAAACAACTTAAGTTTCTGCCACTTGTTCTCTATGTTTTGCAAGGCACAGGCATCGTGGAATGCCTGTAAATGATGCTGTGGATCAGCGTTATATCCCCCTTTAAATCGTGGGATGTTGTTCATGTCTAAGCATTTGATCCGACTGTCTTTTAAATGCCTTGTGGGAATTCTTACTGCCTCCGTTATGTCAAGCATACTTCGGGTTGCAAGTAGGGGTTCGTCATGATCGTCTCTTTCATGACGCCTATGATGTCTTCGTTGTTCCCTACTTTCCCTTCGTTCTTTCCCTTGTCCTCTCTCTCGACTTTCCCGTCGAGGTCTCTCATTTTTCTTACCTTTATCCTCTTCATTATGTTCATGGTGGCTACACCCAGATGTGGAAGGAGAGGGTGAGTGATGTGAAGAAGGGGAAGAAGAAGGGGAACCATCGCCATGACGATGTTTCTTGCCTTCTCTTCAGCTGCTTCGGCCCCGATCGTGATGATGATCTAAGTGCCCGTTCTTAGCATGAGTGGTTGTTCCCTCTATGAACAGTTGGTGTTCACGGGGATCAGAACCAGTGTTATGTATCATTGATCGTAGGTTCTGATACCCCACCTCCTCACCATCGTTAGGAGGAGGAACATCATTTTTTAGAGAGCTTGTAATAATGGATTCCTCATCTCCTATTTTGCTAAGGACATGCGGACCTTTGTCCTTCAATAGTGTATGTTGGCTCTCCTACCTTCAGTCCCTCATATGTTGCAAAGCTGTGGGATAGTAATCCCTTGAATCAAAGTCTTCTGCAACGTATTCTGCATATAATTCTGTCATGCCAATCTGTGCCAAAGCACGGAGAAGCATGTTTGGGACTAATCGATCTGGAGGTAACACGATGTTACCTTGCAAGTCTCTCCAGCACATCTGTTTGTCTTGATGGAGAATAAAAGTAAAGTCGGGGATATACTCATTGGGATGAGTATATGTCAACTTATATTATTGAGGCACCAGCTGATTTAGGTTATGTGTTTTTGATTGCTGACTGTCTTTTGTATTATCCCTAGGTGGTGAGTTGCTCTTGTGAGAAGAAGAAATTGTTATCGGTGTGCTAATTTTACCGTTATATAAATTTTTCTTTAATTAACCTGAGGGTTTGTTTAGGCTCCCAACGATGTGAGTGATGTCCTATGTTCTATTCAACGCACAAACATTTAGTCCTTGGCAACAGCGCCAATGATGAGTGGCAAGGTACCCCTACACTCAACCATACGAAACGAGCGTAGCATGCACAATCCGGTCGAACTCTGCAGACTAAGTGCCTATACGCCCCATGGAACACTTAGGGTTAATCATTCGTTGTTTTCCCAGACTTAGTTGTAATTGTCACGATGTATGGTTAAGTAAGTTTGAGGTATATGATTTTTATAGCTTTTTATGTTTTCTCTCCTATGCTATTGAGGTGAAGGGTTGAGAAACTAATTACTAACTCTAACTAATGAACTAAGTCTAAATTACCTAGCATCATCATCCGTTCCCACTTACCGTACACACCCTGAACCGATGCAACCGTGGCTACCAAACGCTAATCATTGCTAGGATCACCACGCGTAACGCACGTGCTCGACGTGGTCGTACTAAGGCACTTAACTAGGAGGAAAGGGTTGAGAGAATCTAATCTAGCCTAAGTGCGATGAGCATCCGTTCCTTGATTATCTGTACACATCTTGGTGCACGACTACCACTGGGATTACCAAGCGTAGGTCTTAGGTACGCCATTGGGTTACCAAGTAGTCACACTTAGATGCTCGTAATCAAGTTGTACTCATTCCGCATTACTAGGAGAGAAGGGTGAGAGAGAAAGCAATAAATAACATTAAATAAAATCCTATTCCATGCATTGCAAGGTTTATCTAGGAAGTTCGTCTTTATTGCCGTACACAACTTGTGTTCAGGTATAATGTTGCTCGAACAAAGATCCATTCACTTTAGGACTCCTACTACGGGCACATGGAAAATATTCTATCTCTGGAGTGATCAATCTGCCAAAGTTTCCCTACTTCTAGCCTAGGATGATGAAACAAGGGAGAGCCACCTCTTATTTATAGATAAGACGGCGCACCGCGATATCGTGTACGTGATATCGCAGGGGACGACGCGATATCGCGGCTCATGCGATATCGCGTCCCATCAATTGGTTTCCTCCTTGACTTCATATTTTTATTGGATGTATTGTTATATTTCTTTGCTTGGTTTTAAATTTAAAATTGCATTTCTTATTTTCCTACAAACTAAGTTGCATATAATTCCTTTTGCTATTTCTTCTTCTTTGATAGTTTTTTGAAATTTCCTTATCAAATTTTTGTTTAGAGTATTTGGAATGTCCTTGCACTTTTCCACAATATTTGAGACATCATTTAAGCCTAATAACCCTTGTGTCAATCTCTACCATAATATGAAATTTTTTTTGCCATAAAAAATGATTGAACATGATGGAAAATTCTTATTTGGATCTTCCATGGAGTTGTTCTTTTCTCTGATATTAATTGTTGGGAACTTGGCTAGATAAATTCTTGATTCGTACTCTAAAATTTTATCAAAATCTATTGAAAATTATGAAATTTGAAAATACTACGAGTTGTGATATTACAACATGAGTTATGGTCTGTGATCACGAGTTTACTATGAGTCGTGGTTTGATGAGAAATAGTGAATAGGAAAAATTGAGAATTTCATGAGTAGACCATAAGTGCTTCACGAGTAATGGTGATGATGCTTAACAAAACTTTTGAATCATTGGAAACAATGAATCATGATGGTCTACCACAAGTGCATCACAAGTTGTAGTAGTAGATCATGAGTAAGCCACAACTTATGGTGAATTTTCCTTATTTGGAATGATAACCAAGAGGTGACCATGAGTCATGATGTTGTGGTATAATACTATAAGTGAATCATGGGTTGTGTCATGTAAAGAATTGGAAACTTGGACCATGAGTTGTGGTGAGCTCACGGTCTAAGAAACTTGCAATACCCCAACTTGACCATAAGTGGTGGTCAAATTGAAAAATTGGAATAACTTGAGATTTTGATGTCAAATTTGAATGAATTTTTTTGGTTGAAGTTATCTCAGATCAATGAATAATCTAGGATGATGACTTGAACCAAAGAAATGAAATTTGTGGGGAAATTGATGAATCCCACTTTCATGTCTCTTGGACTTTCAAATTTGCTACTAGACCAAATCTGTTATGAAATTGATGTGAAAACTTTGATGGAAATGTTGGAGATGATGAATTGAGGATATATAGATATGAGAATTGTTGATGAAGTTTCTGGACCGCTGTTGAACACTGGATGATAAAAAACTAGATTAGAGAGATACGAAAAACTCAAAATTGATTTTAATAGAGAGATGATGAAATGTGAATTTGTAATGAAATGTGGAATAATTTAAAAGATGTTTGGAGCTTAATTTAGCATATTACTTTTGGATTAATTCACCTCAGTAGCATCACCTACAAACATGATGTACCACATATTTATAACCAAATAATGGAGTCATAATAGAGCATGATGGGACAAGTCTATTTTAGGGAAAATTAGGTAGGAAATTCAACAGACATGAGAGATTGGGGCTATTTTTTAATTACATTTGTCCATTAATATTTTTATAAAATCAAAAATAATAAAAATTCCTATATTATCTTTTGTGGAAAAATATTCCAAATAAACTTTACATGATTTTTGGCACTATGTTACAAAAGCACTAATTTGGCTTGACTTAATCTTTGACTTTTCTTGAAGTTTGAACTTTGTCTTCATGCTTTCACTCATTTTTGTTATATTTCTATATGTAAATATGACCATTTAACACTTTGAATTTTGACTTACTGAATTTACTTCTTTGTCTATCTTGAAATCGACATCTTGGGTAAGTAGAGTGAATGGAATGTGAGTTTCTAAAACCATCATCTTCATCCCTAACCACCAATATATCCTCCTTAACAAGTAATACATCTTGTCACTATTATAATTCATCTAAAATTTGCTTAGATGAGTTTCCTCCAATAGTTGTTGACATAAGAACTCAAGCATACAAAGTAGCAAAGCATGCAAATTTAGAACTACTATCAAATCATCTAACTAACTCAACCATTTACATTAAGGATCCTACTGTTGTGCTACATCAATATGCTAAAATACATTCAACTAAATCACTAGATTGTGAAGTTTACTAGCCTCTCAACTTAGAGAATCCACAAAAACATTACTTTTGCCTATTTGATAATGGATGGTAAAGTCAAAATCAACCAACAACTCTACCCACCTTTTTTTTATGTAGATTAAGTTGTGGTTGATCCATCAAATACTATAGTTCTTTGTGATGAGTTTACATTGTCAACTACTCATCATAAAGATAATTAGGCCATACCTTAGAGCAGACACAATCACACCCAACTCTAAATTATGGGTGAGGTATCATATCCTAGAAGGCTTCAATTACCTCAAAGCATGAATCATCACTTTTTTCTTTTGCATAAGTGATGAAGTGTCATTAAGTCGATGCGTTGACGGGGTTGTGTATACGCGCCCGTGTCGACGGGGCCCCGTTTACGCAACCACCTATCCCGGCCTATAAATAAGAGGCTCCTCCACCTCATTTAGGCATCCTTTTGTCATTTGTAGCTAGACTCTTTCAGTTTGTTTCCATAGGAGTTAGAATATTTTCCCAATGCATGCCCGCAGTGTGATTCTTGTAATTGTACGGAACCTTTATTCGAGTGTGACGTACTTGGACGTGCACATGACCGGAAATAAAGATCGAGATTACTTCATCATGGCAGCATTCACTTAGTTTTAATTATTTAATTTTTATTGTTATTTTTGTGCTTCTTAGTTAATATTTATTACTTTCTTAGTTAATATTTATTTATTATCATTTACTTTTCCTATTGTTAAATGCGAAATGAGTATGACTTAATCATGAGCATTTAAGTGTGACTACTTGGCAACCTAGCAGCGTACCTAGGATCTATGCTTGGTAACCCCAATAGTAGTCGTGCACGAGGTCCAAGATGTGTACGGATGATTAAGGAATGGATAATCATCGCACTTAGGCTAGCTTAGACTCATTTCCTATTGCCCATTATTTTAATTAATATTATCTTCCATTGTCTCTAGGAGTAGCATTAGTTTAGGATCACATCATACGCCTCACTCTAGACTAAACCATACGTGACAAAGCAATACTAGTCCAGGTGGGAAGACAATGAACTGCAATCAACGTGTAACTATCTAGATACCAAAACTAGCCTGTCCACGGAGTTTGACTAGATCGTGCATGAACGCTCGTATTCGTATGGTTGGGCATAGGGGTACCTCACCGCTCATCATTGGCGTCGTTGCCGGGGATGGTGCTAGTTATCTAGATTAGTTACATCATACAAGATCGTTGTAACAAAGCCTTGATGATATATCTTTCAGAAAAATAATAATAATAATTGTAATTAAATCACACACAAATTTACAACCATGTCTCTCCTACAAGACTATAATCATGCCACATCTAGTGAGGCAATTCATTGGAGAACCAACGAATATTATGATAATGAAGATTGGAGTACGCAACCCGAGGTGGGGGTTTCTTATAAACATAAACAAAGACAACATCGTCCCAATGCATGAAAGCATAACATACCTAGTGACGATGAACGCCTACTGGCCACTACAAGCTTAACGAAAATACAAGAGGCTATTCGAATAGCCCGTAGGCATCGTAAGGAAAGTTGTCTACTCGTACTTGATTTAAACAACTTTCCCAAGTTTTCAAGAGGCTATGATTCAGATCTGCAACAACATTTACAAGCCTGCTATGATGCTTGTACATGGAACAATATTGATAATGGGTGGCAAAAACTTAAGCTATTTCCTCTAATACTCGTGGGCTAAGCAAAAGTATGGTTTAGGTCGTTAAAACCAAAATCAATTCGACGTTGGCCAACAATGGTAGAACTTTTCAATGAAAGATATCAAACCTATGTGAGAGTGTCAGCCTTGAGGAGAAAAATCCAAGAATGGAAACAAGCATAAATGAACCCTTGGACATGGCCTTAGAAAGATATTATGCATTGTTAAACCACTTCCCAGGCCATGGGTTCTCCAAGGAGAGGCTAATGTATCATATCATAGATGGGCTCCGTAATGAAACAAGGGAAACCTAGGGATGTACGCCCGAGGTCAACTATATGAGCTACGAACCCATCAACTCCAAGAGCTTATTAAGCGAATAGCAAAAGAAGAAGGAGAAATAGCCAAATGGGAGAATGTTGAAATTTCTCAACAGGACAAAAATCTTAACTTAACAAGGATCCATGATCATGAAGAGGAGAAATCAACTCACTTCAAGGAGGTGGAATCATCTTTGCCAATCCTACAATCATAAGATGAAATTAAGGCAAAGATTAATAAGATGACGGACTAGGTGCATGAAAGATGTGGAGAATATGCCAACATTATTAGAGAGAAAACTATGCCAAATCGAGAAACAGGACAGGACACCATGAGACAATCGAAACAAAGGGTAGAAGAGAATAGGGATAAGAACTCAACTGCCAATCATACGTATCAATGTAACGTCTGTCTGTACGATCACCCCAAAGGCCAATGTCCAGTTTTATCACATTTACATGAGCATTAGGGAGGAATGTTACATCCAGATTTCGTACAAAAATATCAGGTTCAACCACAGTGGCAAAAACCTTAGTTGTGGGGGAGGCCACTATCAACTTGACGATACCCTTCGTATGTCCCAACACCAAATGCTTATTATGTTCAACACCCTATTTCTCTAACAAGATCAGCATCCTCTACCTCACCTCATCATTATCATTCTCCCGAGGACTATCCACCCATGTCCTCTCCAAGAAGATCACCACCTCATGTGCCTTACACTTCTCATCAACCTCAATATTCTCATACTTCGCCCCCTTCTACATCACCGCCAGCTATGCCAGAAGATGTTGCACCACAGCGTCAACCCGCAAACGTTACTGGTGCTACTACTGTCAACAGTAGTGGAGGTCCTTCACAGCATCGAAGACGTCCCTTCTTTAGACATGACCATCGAAAGGGACACCACAATTCAGAAACCACTGCATTTGCCAATTCAGCATAAATCCAACACTGTGGTGCATCTTCCTCTTCGAACCCAATGCCTCATGTTACCTTATCAAGGCCACCACTCAATACCCCAACAACCATGGGGCCCAATGAATATTGCCACATGGGGAGACATGTTGATCCTTGCATACCATCTTATGGTTGCAAGTACCATAGTGGGTCAACTCCTTATAAATTAACCACATCGTATAACTTGCCTCACTATGTCAACTCTAATCAGGTGTGTGAACCCCAATGGGGTAAGTATGACCAGGTCCCAATATTTTCAACATGCAAGGATCCCCACCTTCCATTTATTAATTCTAGTCATGCTCAACCGTTTAGTTATGGGGGGTATCCTCCATTCTAACAACACAGAATTAATAAATATTTTTTTTCTATTTCTTAAATTTTTCAACTTTTTTTTTCCAGTTTTTCACCTTTTAATTTATTATTTTATCTTTTTTTCTTTTTATCTTTTTATGAGTAATCTCATCTACGAATAAAACACTCATGTGACTTGTTGGTTGAGGTGTTGTTCTATGCTATCAAGTCTCGGTGATCAATTATTTGGACAGTGAGCCCATTACACCCACTCAGCCATTCTACAAATAAGAGGTTTTGTTCAAGGGTACAATGATATTCTTGACATTCTTGAAACTTAAATTAATTTTGTGTTCATTGTACCCATAATGAAGAAGGATGGACGAAGAGGGAATGATTAGGGTGTGACATCAACGTGACTTGCGGATTCTCTTTGGTGACGTCTGTGGGAGTTATCATGCAACCTGGTTGTACTAAGATCCTTGTAGATGTAACGAAAAATGGGAGTAAGAGTAATCAAAAAGGGCACTCAAAAATCCAATGCTGTTCTAGGGGGTCCCACTGGAAAGACATGCATCCATGCTTGATGGTTGGCGGCTTCTCTGGATTCATTATTCAAAAAAAAAAAAGAGAAGAAAGAGAAAAAGAAAAGAACAAGAAGAGTGCCACAAAACAAAAATCACTCCTCCCTTGAACAAAACGCCAAGTGATCATACGCCTTGTTGTTATGGTACTCTCACAGTTGCTCATCATGGGATGAAACAATGTGATGTCACTGATTAGAGGAATGGACTTGGTCCTAATCTTGGAACAATGGGTTAATGACATGTTAATCATGCTTTGCATGTAGGATTCATTGTGCCCTGAGTCAGTTACCTCACATCCCAATCTTTGCAATCCCTTCTCCGATTCATTCCATCTCGTTGTTCATGTATTTGTGACTTGTGTCTTGTATAGCATTGAATTCATACCTCATCACGATGGTATTAACATGTGTGTGTTTTGTTGCATTGGTATAGATTACATTTAACCCTTCTAGTGCCTATGAACATTTTAAGGTGTGGTTACGTAAGGGCATTATAGGTTAGAACCTGCTTTGGGGAGGACCCACTTGCATGACTTTTGTAATTTGTACTTGTTGCACACCACCACATCATCTTATACCCTCCGAGTATATCATTCCCAAATCTATTCTTTCTTTTGTCATCATTTTATCAAACGTTCCTCAAAACCAGGTCTGACATTAAACTTTTAGGGCAACTTCCTCGAAAACATTTCTAACTCTAAAATCATACTAAGTAAAGAATTCAGCATTTATTAAAGGCAATGACTAAGGTATGAAATCATTGAATGTTTTTCAATAACCTTACTAACAATTGATCTTTGTGTGATTATAGATGGCCCCTAAAAGAAGACAACAAGAAGGAACTTCTCAAGGTGCAACCGAACGACCTGGGGGAGGCAAAGGCCAAGGACCTCGTGCAGAACATGCAGAGCAGAAGGAAATCATTCAGCATCCATCATAAAACTCTTGTTACTACATAATCTATCCAAGCAAAGGGAGGAGAGGTCAGGGCTCAAGCCTATGAAGAGAAATGACGACTATTTGCGTCAGGGCATGTCAAGGCCAGTCAAGTGTTCCCACAGTTTCCGTGTCCATGAAAAGTGCCGAATCCATCAAACATTGGACCATCAACATGGATGGCTCATAATCCTCAAATAGAAGAGGAGAAATTTCAGGTGCTTCTTCAATGGTACCAATATTAGAAGCCTGATGCAAAAGACAAAGGAAAGGCACCCATGGAGGAGCCACCACTACCGGGAACCCCATGAGTTCCACAAATTTTGTGTCTGTGTCCCAATTTTATCATATCCACTGCAGCATGAATAAATTTCTAGTTAGTCAATAATCCCATAGCTATCCACTGTGTATTCAATTAAGCTTGTTTCTCACTTTGACTTGAGGACGAGTTTTTACTTAGTCGTGGGGGTATGATGTAGTGTCATTAAGTCGATGCGTCGATGGGGTTGTGTATATGCGACCATGTCGACGGGGCCCCGTTGACGCAGCCACCTATCCCGACCTATAAATAAGAGGGCCCTCCACCTCATTTAGGCATCCTTTTGTCATTTGTAGCTAGACTCTTTCAGTTTGTTTCCATAGGAGTTAGAATATTTTCCCAGTGCATGCCCGCAGTGTGATGCTTGTAATTGTACGGAACCTTTATTCGAGTGTGACGTACTTGGATGCACACATGACCGAAAATAAAGATCGAGATTAGTTCATCATTGCAACATTCACTTAGTTTTAATTATTTAATTTTTATTGTTATTTATTGCTTTCTTAGTTAATATTTATTTATCATCATTTACTTTTCCTGTTGTTAAATGTGAAATGAGTACGACTTAATCATAAGCATTTAAGTGTGACTACTTGGCAACCCAGTAGCATACCTAGGATCTATGCTTGGTAACCCCAGTAGTAGTCATGCACGAGGTCCAAGATGTGTACGGATGATTAAGGAACAAATACTCATCGCACTTAGGCTAGCTTAGACTCATTTCCTATTGCTGATTATTTTAATTAATATTATCTTCCATTGTCTCTAGGAGTAGCATTAGTTTAGGATCACATCATACGCCTCACTCTGGACTAAACCATACGTGATAAAGCAATACTAGTCCAGGTAGGAAGACAGCGAACTGCGATCAACGTGTAACTGTCTAGATACCACAACTAGCCTATCCATGGAGTTCGACTGGATCATGTGTGAATGCTCGTATTCGTATGGTTGGGCGTAGGGGTACCTCGCTGCTCATCAATAAGGATACATCCATAACCATCACTTGAAGTGTTAGTGTAAAACTGCACAATTTGCTAGGAGTGGATGAAATTAAAATAGAAATCAAAACCAATTTACTCTTGAGCTCATTAAAAGTAGCTTGAGTAGTCTACAATTCACCATTCTAAACCTGACTTTCCTTAGGGTTCTCTAAACTTTCATCTTTCTTAGGTTCTTCTTGTTCTTTTTATGAACTCCTGAGTCTCCCTTCAATGTTGTTTTCATGCTGATTCACTAAAATTTCCTCATAATTAAAATTTTGAATTTGACTCTCTTCATTACTGTTCTCCCTCAATGAGAGATCTGAGCACTTTGGAATCTCAACCCATTCTCGAACATGGATTGATTTACCATTTGTAAGCATAGAGAATTCATCTGAAAGTTAGGTAATGAACAAGAAATTTTAAGATGCTCCATAACTAATAGCCTAGTAATATATCCTTTGTACATGCTTGGGGCAACAACCAAACAAATATGGGATGAATGGCCTTGCTTTCATTTTGACTTTCTTTGGATCTGCAAATAATCTCCTTCTTACTATTGACCTTGATTTCCCAACCATGGTTATTTGTGAAGAGATAAGTTTATGGATTTATAGCTTAGCTTCAGTCTTCTAAATAGTCCTAAGAAAATTAGTTGTAAAACAAAATGTACATATTTACAAATTTGGTTGGCCATTCCTGAGATGCTCTAAGTGGGTGGTTGCCCAAAATAATGCTTTAGATGAAGAGCATTACATAAATAGCTAAACACTTTTTCATCTAATGAAGCAAGCTTGAAAGTATTTTTAGCCACTTGTTGCTTGATTATTAATGGCCCAATCCATCCAGCTAAGGATTTTTTAGCTTTATCTCTCTTATTAATTCTCCATAACAAAACGAAATCTCCTTCCCTAAATGCTTTTTTTCATGCTCAATGATCAAACCATCTTTTCATTAATGTTGCATTCTGTAAGAGCTTATCTTAGGCTTCATCCATTTTAGCTTCTCTTTTTAATAATAATGTCATCACCAAACATTTCTTGTCTGAACATGGGCTATAATTTTCCATAAATTCTATTACTAAAGACATTGTTGTGTTAGTTATGTGAGCATTAAGTCCATAAACCAAGTTGAATGGTGTAGTCCTTATAGATCTTTTAATTCTAATCCTATTAGTCCAAAGAGCTCATTGCAAAAGTTCATGCCATTTCCCTATATTATTATCTATGGAGTGCTTAATATAAGAAATCAACTTCTTATTTATGGACTCTGTTAGGTCATTTCCTTGTGGGTAATAGTTCAAGGACAAATAGACAAGATTGATTTTTCTAAAGTCCATTTTACAAACATAGTTGACTAGAAAGTCATACCATTATCAATAGCCAGAGATTTTGGCATTCCAAACCAATTTATGATGTATTGTTCAAGAAACTTAATCACATCATAGGATGTACTTCTTCTTAATGCTTTAGCTCCTGGCCACTTAGTAAAATAGTCAGTAGTTGTTAAAATAAATCTATGCCCTGATTTAGATGGAATAATAGCTCCTATAAAATCTAATCCCCACCTTTGAAAAGGCTTATCTATTATAATAAAGTTTACTTTCCCAAAGAAAGACATTGACACTTTCTTATTCGTATGATGTTCCATACCTTGAATAGATTCTATCCTAGCTTGGTAAATAGTTATTCCTTTTTGAGAAATTATATTCCCAAATATTCTTAAGTAAGCTACTTGACTTTTCTCCAAAAATGATTTCACATTCCTCCTCTGACATAGTTTCAGCCTTAAGTTTAGATGTGTTTTTTGGACTTTTGAAATCTTCTTATTTATCAGAAGATTCAATCATGAGCTAGAATAACTAATCTAACATAGGACTCAATGTAACCTAACATATCCTAATAAATTTTAGTATGCTTTTACAACATGCCCTTCTTCTAGTGCTAATTTAAATTGTTGGCATAGGGGAATGACCCTAAGCCAACAAAACAACTTATAGTGATTACTCGCTTTAGGTGGTTGTTGGTCTCTGGTACCACTAAGGTGCAGACACCTTCAAATAACTTTTTTTGGAATAAATCAACTAAATATAGCTAAGTATATTTGACAATGAAAAATATTCCTAACAATGTGTTGTTTTATATGTAGTTATTGACTATCGCCTATAATTATTTCTTAGCAGAATTGAAGGAAATTGAATAGCTTCCCTACACATCTAGCCTTAAGCCTTTTAATAACTACTATAGAAGTTGTTAATCTTTAATTTTGAGCTATTGACTAGCTAATGTCTTAAAGCTAGAGCACAAAAGTCTTGCTAAACAGAGTAAGAGACTAAGGATATAAAATTATTCATAAAGCTCAGAATTTTACAAAGATGACATTACTGCTATGTTAGACTAATTTAGAATAGACCTTTATAAAAGCTATCTTATTCAAATAGAATAATAAAAATAAGTTAAACCTCAACTCATAGAGAAAATGATGTATTCCAAAATCAACATTTCATCCCAACATAGTTATGTAATGATTAGGCTAGACATGTAAGAAAAAGCTATTCAATATAATTAGTAGCTGTAAAATAAAAACTACACAAAATAGATAGAACTTGTTTAAAATGCCATTAGAAAAAAGTCTTTTTACAAGCTTTTTGATGAGTGGCAAGGTACCCCTACACTCAACCATATGAATACGAGCGTCTCACGCGTGATCCAGACGAACTTCAAGGACTAAGTGCTTACGCACCCTAATGGAACACTTAAGGTTAATCAATCACTGTCTTCCCAAGCTTACTTGTATTGTCATGGTTGTATGGTTAAATAAGCTTGAGGTATGTGATTTTTATATCTTTTATCTTTTTAACGCCTACGCTAATAGGGAAAGGTGAAGAGAACTAAATGACTAACTTTCATTAACTATTCACTAACTAAGTTCTAATTACCTTAGCATCAGTATCTGTTCCCACTTTTTGCACACACCCTAAACCAGTGCAACGCTACTGGGATTATCAAATGCTACTCGTGACTAGGTTACCAAGCGTTACACACATGCTCGAAGCAGTCATACTGAATGCACTTACCTAGGAGAGTCAAGGGTTGAGAGAGATTAATTATCTAGAAAAGCATTTAAACATTTAACAATAATTAAATCCTATTTAGCTTAGTCCATATGCTACAAGGTTTATCATAAAGTTCGTCTTTATTGCCGTACATAAATGTGTGCTTAGGTACAATTTGCTCGAATAAAGATCCATTCACGTTGAGACTCCTACTACGGGCACATGGAAATTATTCTAACTCTGGAATGGTAAAACTACTATAGTTTGGCTAAGGATCTAAATCTAGATGAAGAAACAAGGGAAATCTTCCTCTTATTTATAGATGTTGCAATGGGCCGTGATATCGCGTACACGATATCATGTACATGATATCGCGGCTCATCATACCCCCATGACTAAATGAAAACTCATCCTAGGGTTCCCTACAAAATATTGGAAAGGTATGGGATTATTGACTTAATGATGCTAATGGTGAATGGGGTGACATGTGAATGGATCATCATTACAACACGTGACAATATTAGTGTTCATGACAATAGGAGTGAACACTATACACATTTGACATCCAGCCTTATTTGGCAGTAGAGAGAAGAGAGAAGAGAGAGAGAAAAGAAGAAGTCTATTGTTGTTGATGCCAAGATTGCAATTTTCGTTGTCCATCCATAAGCACACCATTAGTCTTGTTCCTTGCATAACTACTCCAGGACTAATCCATTCCAAGTGTTTCCTCTAGATCCAATCCATTATTGTATGATTGCCATCTGCACACACAACACAGTCTTATATTAACAAGGGTAAATGAATCACAATGTAGTTGATACCTTGCCTCAGTGTAAGGTCCATTGGCTGAGTTGTGATATGGCTAATGCGGATTTGGAGATATAATACTGGTGACTACTTGAGGTGTAGGGGTTAAGAGAAAATCAAAAAAAATTGGACCAAGACCCCCATGACTGAGAGCCAACCTCCGGTAGTGAGAGAATGAAAAAAGATAAGGAATAAGAAAGATGGAGAAAAAGAAACAACTACAACGTCGATAAAATGGATGTCAAAGATGGAGATGAATAAAATAAATGGTGATTGTGGAAATGTTTAAGGGAAAGAAATTAATGGATGCACCAAATAGGAATGCCAGTGGGTCCTCCCCAAAGCAGGCTCATGCCCTTAATGCCCTAAAAATCCCACATTCAAAAAGTCCGTAGGCTCTAGAAATGTCATTTGGAAGCAAGAGTTAAATTATTAACCACAAGAGTTTACCAACAAGAAAACAATGTATCAACCAAAATATGGACTATTGATACAATCGACAATGAGGTGAAAAATGGAGAAAGAAGGATGGGAAGGAGAGAATGGAATGGAGTCTCAAGAACAAGGTGGTGTACAACCCCTTGTGTATTAATGGTTAATGTGACTTAGTAAATCTCATTCCAAATCCAGCCTCAAACAAACCACATCCAGTGACTTCACATTAATGCATTCAACCAATCCATCCACTTGAAGTAACAAGAATGCTTCCACCAAAAAAGAGTCACCACCATTCCAAAGAAACGAGAAAAGAAAAAGTAGGAAGCGATAGAGGGCCTTAGTTAGAGGGAACATATTTTTTTTAGTTCCATAACCAATGCTTGTAGCTCAGATGATTATTTTGTCTAAGGGGTGTGCTTTGAATTCTCACTTTTCACTTGTTGTGTGTGTGTGTGTGTGTGTTTTTTTTTTTTTTTTTTGCGTGAGAACCACACCATGCAAAGACTTATTATTTTTATTGGCTCAGCTTCCCGATAATGGAGCAACATCGAAATGGTAAGAAAAACCCAAGAAGAAAACATTCAAGCACCCAAGAGAATGGTCAACACAAATGCATAAGATCTCTTTGAAGTCACACCCTTTTCAATCCTTGAGTCCTTCCTTAGTTTGAGAAATGCCCAGTCACCAATTCATTAATAGTTCTTATTTTTGAAGGAAAGGGACTATATAGTTCCAAGCCAAAAGAGACCACAGAAATTCATGGATGTATGGGTGACATGGACTCATTGCCTGTTATATCAAAAGAACCATACCTTAGTATCAACATCATAACTTAAAGGTAAAAACCAAACATTAGCAATCAATAGAATACAGTTCATACCACCATCAAGAGCACTTATTAGGTGAAAAACCTTAACAAAACAAAATAAATAAACACATGAATAAATGAAAAAGTATGAATGATGTTGCAAAACAAAAATGAGAAAAGTTAAACAAATTTGTAAAAAAAATGAACTTAAAAAGGAACTGAGGGTTGTGATTGATCAGCATAGGTGGCCATCTCCCCCATGACTAAATTGAAAGGGAGAGATCCGAAATAATGAGTGCTTATTTAAATTTTTTAGAAGTGTCCAACTTCTCCCAATTGATGTTTTCATGTTAAGGGTGGGAAGTTGGCGACGCTCTTGCTCTAGTGTATCTATGCTTTCAATGTGAGCGCAAGTTGTTCCCCCAGTTAGCTCCATGCATGTTGGTAAGTCACTCTTTGGATAAGCTATCAACCACGGGGTGTCTTTTTGTTGTGTGGTTGCTACATATAGGCATATTTTTATGTTAATTTCTTGTGCACACCGGTTGCATGCAGGCAATGTTGAGCATTCCTGTATGCAATCACACCCTATATCACTGTATGTAATGCATGGAACTTTCTTCCTCTCGATCTTCCCAAAAGTGTTTTCCTTAGATATTTTCAGCGAAAGATCGTAGATTCCTAGGCATGCGTTTATGGTACTTAGCCATGCCCTTCCCATTATTATTGGGAAGTCCCCTTTGTCATTGTTTAATTGTATCACTAGGAAATTAGCTGGGTATGACGAACCACACACAGTGGTAACGATCTCCTCCACCAATCCCAAGGGAACAGTGATGGACTGGTTAGCCAGCTCTAAGCGAATATTGCTCTTTTTTAGTGGAGGCAAGTTCTAGGCTTTATACATCTCTTGTGATATTAAGTTGACTCTGGAACTTGAGTCTAGAAGAGATTTACGTGGTTCATTCCCAGTGACTTGGAGATAGATTAAAGGACTTCCAGGATCAAAGAATTTCCTGGGAAGGTGGCCCTCCTTGATCTAGTCAATGATGTTATGTGTTAACATAATCGTGGGCGTTAATCTCTGTTTTTGGTTTGAAGGGAGCTCTAAAGCCTTATTTGATGGAGAATCATTCAGAGGCTCAACCACTTGTGGTTGTCAGAGCTTGGTAGGACTGTTGGTTTTGAAGAAGGGTCTTCTCTTTGTGTGGTTGTTAGAACCAGTAGCGGGTTGAAGGTTTATAGCTCTCGTAGCATTGCGTTACTGCGGTTGAGTGGGGAGTTCCCCTTGCATTGCTGGAGCAGGTGGTAACAGAGCTATCGGTGTGAGAGTTGCAGATGGGTTTGGAGGATGTTATGTTTGTGGGTTGTCTCTCCCAGGAGAAGGAGTCCTATAATACTCCTGAGCTTGGTAGTAATGTTGTCATGTCATGTGATCAATAGAGTCACATGGAGAGATTGGCTGCTGCACGTAGTAGCCATATGGATCCGATTGCCAGTAAGGGAATTGTTGCCTTGGCGGTGGCATGATAGTGGGTATTACCACTACTGGTGTTGCTCAATAGGTTGTGGCAGAGTTCCACTTGGATAATACGTTAAAGGTTGGTGTAACTACCTCGGGTTACCTTGGGGATAAGGTAACCATCGGGGTGCTTGCCATTTGTTAAGTCGTGGGTTAAGTGCATACACCCTAGACTCTTGCAGATGTGAGATTATTGGGCAACATCCCTTAGGATGGTCATACTGGCATATTTCACATCCATCGTCATTATCCATATCAAAATCCACAACCTCTTCGGTGATGGCCATTTTACCCTTACCTTTGTTACATGCATGGTCTAAATCCCTCTTTTTCTTTTTGTCATAGTTACTACCTCGCTCCTTAGACTCCTCTATGATTTTGAGAACTGTTTTAAATTTGCTATCTAAGGAGTCCCACATTTGATCTACCTTTGTCGACACTTTTGTTGTTAATTTTTGCAATGGCAAGGTTTTCCTATGCACCATCTCTTTGAGTGGTGACTCTTCCTCCTCCTCACAGAATCTCACTCCCCTTTTTTCGGATGGAAGGATCGCGATTGTACTCTTTCGCACTTTCTCTCTTACGTAGCTCTCCTTCTTCCTTAGCTACTTGCTCCAACAATCTATAAAATCTAATGGGACCTAAGCTCCGATAATCTCCGTTGGGCATACGTTCCAAGGGTTCTCCTGGTTTCATGCCTAAGTCCATCTACGAGATGGTGTAGTTGATCCTGTTGCGAGTAACCATGGCCTGGGCAATGATGTAACAGTGCATAATAATGGTCCATGGCAGCATCCAAGGATTCATGATTTTCCTGCTTCCATTCTTGGATTTGCTTTCGCAGGTTGGACACCCAGGAGTACATTTGATATTTATCATTAAACAGTTCTAGCATCGTACTCCACCTCCTAATGGTTTCCGATTCTAAGGACTGGTACCAGCTTTCTGCTTCTTTTACTAGTGTCCTTGGGAAAAACTTTAGCTTTTTCCATTCATTCTCAATGTTCTACAAGGCACATGCATTGTGAAATGCTTATAAGTGGTTTTGAGGATCAGCATTGTATCCCCCTCAAATCGTGGGATGTTATTCATGTCTAAGCTCTTGATCCTGCTATCTTTCTGGTGCATTGTAGGAATTCTTATAGCCTCCGTGATGTCTAACATGCTTTGGGTTGCAAGTAGGGGTTCTTCGTGATCATTTCTTTCATAGCGTCTGTGATATCTATGTGGTTCCCTACTTTCCCTTCTTCCATGCCGTGATTCTCTAGAGTGCCCTTGTCCTCGCTCTCGACTCTCTTGTCGAGGTTTCTTACTCTATGTACCCTTATCCTCACAGTTAGGTTCCTTATGACTACATCTTGATACTAAAGGAGAGGGTGAATGTGACGATGAAGGTGAAGAAGAAGGAGAACCATCGCCATGATGATGTTTCCTACCTTCTCTTCGATGGTCTCGACCCCGATCGTGATAACGATTAGAATGCCCACCCTTATCATGTGTTTGTGTTCCCTCATTGAACAGTTGGTGTTCATGGGGATCAGAACCAGGGTTATGAATCGTGGAGTGAAGGTTCTGATACACCACCTCCTCACCATCATTAGGAGGAGGAACATCATTTTGTGAAGAACCTATTGAAACAGGTTCACCGTCCTCAATTTCTCTTAGGACAGGTGCAGCATTATGGGGTCTTTTTCCCTTTAACGATGTATAGTATCTCTCCTATTGCAAGTCCCTTTGACGTTGAGCTTATGTGGGATGGTAATCCCTTGTGTCAAAACTGCATGCAACATATTCCACGTATAACTGTGACATACTGATTCATGCAAGAGCACGAAGGAGCATGGTGGGGATTGCTCAGTCTGGAGGCAACACTATGTTACCCTCCAAGTCTCTCGAACACAATTGTTCATCTTGATGGAGAATAAAGGTAAAGTCGGGTACATATTCATCGTGATGAACATATACCACACGGAATTGTTGAGGAATTGGCAGATCTGGGTTACTTGTGTTGTACTGCCGACTGTCTCTAGTGTTGTTCCTAGGTGGTGAAGTGCTTTTGTGCAAAGAAGAAGACATTTTTGTCTTATTTGGTGTGCTATTTACCATTATCTTATTTTTTTTCTTTTGATCAACCCTAAGGGTTTGTTCTAGCTTCCCAATGATATGAATGATTTCCTATGTTCTATGTAGCACACAAACAACTAAGTCCCCGACAACGACGCCAATGATGAGTGGCGAGGTACCCCCACACTGAACCATACGAATACGAGCATCTCACGCACGATCTGGTCGAACTCCAAGGACTAAGTGCTTATGCGCCCTAATGGAACACTTAAGGTTCATCAATCGTTGTCTTCCCAAGCTTACTTGTATTGTCATGGTTGTATGGTTAAATAAGCTTGAGGTATGTGATTTTTATATCTGTTATCTTTTTAATGCCTACGCTAATAGGGAAAGGTGAAGAGAACTAAATGACTAACTTTCATTAACTATTCACTAACTAAGTTCTAATTATCCTAGCATCAGTATCCGTTCCCACTTTTCGCACACACCCTGAACTAGTGCAACGCTACTGGGATTACCAAACGCTACTCATTACTGGGTTATCAAGCATTACACACATGCTCGAAGCTGTCGTACTGAATGCACTTAACTAGGAGAGTCAAGGGTTGAGAGAGATTAATTATCTAGGAAAGAATTTAAACATTTAACAATAATTAAATCCTATTTAGCTTAGTCCATATGTTGTAAGGTTTATCAAAAAGTTCATCTTTATTGTTGTACACAAATGTGTGCTCAAGTACAATTTGCTCGAATAAACATTTGTTCACTTTGAGACTCCTACTATGGGCACATGGAAATTATTCTAACTTTGGAATGGTAGAACTGCTATAGTTTGGCTAACAGTCTAAATCTAGATGAAGAAACAAGGGAAAGCCATCTCTTATTTATAGATGTTGCAGTGGGCCGCAATATCGTGGCTCATCACTTTTCTTTTCCGAAATTCTTCCCTAGAAGCCCACTTCCCAAAGAACAGGTCCTTAAAGAAAAGATCCCCACTTTTTAACTTCTACTCTAGGCTTTATATATTAGCCACTGGTAGTTACAAATGTTATAAGAGTTAAGCCCACAACTATCTCATGTTCTCCTCATATAACTATAAACCGTTGGATAACTATTTGATCTCTTGATAGATTCTCCTCATTATTTGAATTTGGAGCCCTTTAATTGATAGTTGTTAAAATAACCTACCATGATTGAGAAGAGCCTTAACAACCTGATTCATCGTATCTAGTTTAGTATCATTAAGTCTCTTTAAGACTTCTTCACCACTTTTTTTCCAATCCTAATTTAGTTGAGGAATCGATTATTTTTGTTAAAGCAACTCTTGCACTAGCTCAAACTTATTTCAATTTCAACTTTTTCTTGGCAATTTCATTCATAATTCTTGTAACTACCATCATCATCATATCCAAATAACTCTTTTTGTATTGGGATAATGATTGTCTTTTAGATCTAGCTAAATCAAGAAATTCCTACACCTTTCTGTCCATCTACACAAACATGGCTTGTTTTTCTCATGGAATTTTTAAGAACTTTGGAGATAATTTTTTGTGCTTTAATGGAAGCTCTACGCTACTCTTAGCTTTGTTTCAATTCTTGGCTTTGGTTGTCATTGGTTCCATCACTTAAAATCTACCCATTATATTTTCACTTGTTTTTACATAGGCTATTCGACATGGTTCTTCACACATGTTGTAAGCTTTGATTTCTTTAAGCTACTTCATTAAAATCTTAAGAGTTTAGGCTTAGCATCTCAACCTATTCTTGTCAATGTAGCTTCTTTTTTATATAGCCATATCTTAGTACTGATGTTAGCTTGTAGAACTATTTTTGAACTTGCTTGTAGAGTCAAGGTTTGATTTTTGTAAATGTATTCTACAGATGAGATGACATGGCAAAATCATTCATGTGCTTACTTATAGAAACAAATTTTAACTCTATGAGTGATGCCCTTTTTCTAAAGTTTTCATCAAAAGTGAAAAGGGTCTAATTTATAGAACCATTCTTCAGTTCTACACAAGAGCTTCCTTTAGTATTTTAATTCCACCTATCTTGATGTGGCAAAGTATTATCAAAGCTAGATTTTGAAATTTGTTTGTAAAACCATTTTAGATCTTATTCATAGAACCATTTTTGTGCTATATGAACTCATTCTACAAGGGAGTTGACATGGTAGAATAAGTTCAAGCTTCTTTGTAGAACCAACTTTTGGTTCTATGTACCATGTCATACTCTTTTACCTCTACTTCATAGCTTGCTAAGCTAGATAAAAATATAGCAGGCATGTGCATAATTCTTGGTGGGTCCAAGATGAGCTCTATTTATTCTTATGTTGCTTGAGAACTGTTTTGGCTTTCCTTTGTAGAACCAATTTTTGCTTCTACAAACTGCATCATATAGAAGTTGACATGGTAGAGTTTCCTAGACATCCATCTTTTATGGTTTACTTTTCCAATTCAACAACCACATTAATTTCCATAAGTTGATGTGATTCATAGAACCAATTTTTAAGTCCATTTATAGAGCTGAATTTTAGCTTCATAAATTGGTTCTACGAGTTGACATGGAAGTGAGGACTGAATGTTCCTTTAAAAGTTTCTAATGAATCCTTTGGAAATAGTTTAGCTATTTATTTGTAGAACCATTTTTTAGAGTCACTTTTTGGTTCTACGAACTTGCACTACGTAAATGATGACATGGCAGGGCTCCTCTAAAGCTTCCTTTTAGAATCAATTTTAGCTCAATGAATTTGGTGAATTTTCTAAAATTGACATGATAGAGCTAGTTTTAAGCTTCTTCATAGGGCTAATTTTCAGCTTTATAGGCCTATTCTATGAGTAAGCTAATGTGGCAAAACCATTTGTCTTGTTCGCTTGTAGGACCAAATTTTAGTGCTACAAGCAATGCCCTTTTTCTAAAGCTGACATGATAGAGTGGATCTTAATACCATTTGTAGAGCTAAATTTTGGATTCATAAATTGGTTTTATGAGCTAATGTGATAGAACAACTTCAGAAGGTTTTTGTGAAGCCTAATTCAAGTTCTAAGAGCCACATAGTTTAATCTCTCTTGACACCACTTCAAATGCTGACTTGGCAAAGATAAAAATGAGATTACTTGTAGGGTTAAAGTTTTTTGCTCTTCATACAAGATTATTTTGATGACATGGATTGTAGAACTAATTTTAAGCTTGCTTATAAAACTAAATCTAGGTTCTATAGAACCACTCTACATAGAAGTTGACTTGGTAAGGCCAATTTTTGTACTAGCTCGTAGAACTTAATTCTAATTTTAAGAATCTTGTAACTTGATCTCCCATATTATGACACATGATGATACTTTGATTACTAACTTGTCAAAGTGCAAATAAATTAAGAGATTATTTATAGAGCACTTTTGTAGAACCATTTTTCAACCCTTTGAATCTTCTTGTCTGAATAGAGCTAACTTGGTCGAACCGTTCTTTGCACTTCTTCATAAAACGAATTCTTAGTTCTACTAACCCACTTCACAAGATAGCTTACATGTCACATGGGACTCATATATACAAAGCTAATTTAAGTCTTACCTTATGCTTTAATCTTGCAAAGCTAACTAGAGTAGAACCATTTTATAGAGCCAATTCTTGGTTCTATGAGCTTCTTCTACAAGCTGACATGATAGTCATACTTAAGGCATTCCTCTTTTGAAATAATTTCTAAGACCCTTTTTAAAGGTAATCTTTGGTTATATTATTCTAGTCCACTCATCAAATGATTCTAAAAAATTAAATTATCCTTGAATTAAGCTATTTTTTTTCCTAAAATCATAAATCTCATCATTTTCTATGCTTAACTATTCATTCTAATCCTGACCTCACTTTGATATGAAACTAATCATTAAGCTTTATGAATCCATTTTGACTATCTCAATTCTAATAAAAAAATGGAAAAGCATCCCCTTGGGCTAGGTTAAGCTTGTACAAGTTCTATCTTTCTCACTAATTTAACTATTCCATGCAATGTTGAATATAATCCAAAATTCTAGCTCCTTGAACTAATTGAAACTTCATGAGCTTATATGATCAATAGAGTAGAATATCTTGGGATTGTTTATTTATCTTTAAAACCTTTTATCCCAAAAATAAATTTTATCACAAAGATTATAATCTTCACAACATCTCCATTGAAACTTCCTTTGAAATTTACCTATGCTTACGGCTCATTTTTCGCATGCAAATACAACATGACAAATCTTAGCTTAATCTAATTGCATGAGTATATTGATCTTTGAAAGTCATGGGATATCACGCAAAGAAGTAAACCTAATAATTTAAGTCCTTTACTATTCCATGAAAGTGGCTAATTGTTGTAACAACAGTTCTATATTACAACCCAATTCATGTGTAACAATATATGAAATTATAGCTATTTTGAAAATGATCTAACATTATGCATGTAGTTCATAGTTCATGCGCCTTGCACATTTACCATCCTTCCAACCCATAAAAACTCATACTAGTTAGACCATTCTAAGAATCCATGAAAACCATCACCACCTTAATGCCTACTACAACTGTTATTGTTCACTCTATCTATTATATCTTCTCCTTAGATATTACTTGTACAGAAGATACCTCAATTTAAGTTAAGAGCTATGTATTGGTTTTTACTTTCTTTTCATTTTATAACTTTTCTCATTTTCTATATTCTTTAAAATTTTCTCTTTATTTTCTAATATTCTATTTCTTGATATGTTTTCTATTTCTTGCTCTTTTCAATTTCTTTAATAATTTTATAATTTCTTAGATCATTTCCTTTATGCATTTGTTGATATTTTCAACATTTTTATTAATAAATTTGTCAATCATCGTGTAGGAATCAATACCAAATATTGGAATTTTGTCCTACAGTATCAAGCTATAGAAGGAATAATTGCATATGGTAGTGAAACCATGTCATCCATCTCTCCACTCTATAACTATGAGATCTTTGTCATGGGAATAATGTAGTCCCTATTACATTAAAAATTTTAATTAACCCATGACTACCATGCCTTAATGAATAGAGAAAGAACTAATAGGATATGAATATGTATGTAGCATCAAGGGAATTTATTGATTTTATGGACTTCCACATTAGGTCTAACTAGCTACACATTGATGCATTACTACTCATGCTTTTATTATACTTGAAAAATACCATCTAAAAATAATTATTCCCTTGTTACATCACTAGAAAGACATGTAAACCATGGCTCAAGGTAGATTATCTACAAGAATCTCATGGTTTCTTGGACAACTTCCACCATGTGACTAGAAGGGCATGTCATCCATGTCTAAAGGCTCTTCTCTAACCAATGGCTAAGATTCACAGATGATATAGGTTCTCCCCAACCATGAACAATGGAATTATATTATATGAAATCTAGTGCAATCTAATCATAAGCTTCAAAGATGATGTTTAGTGAATTGTCAAGAACATTCGAGTATATCATTGCATTCAATAAACATAAAAGATATTATGATACATATCATATAATGAGAACTCATGTTTCCATAGTGAGGAAATGAGAAAATATTTATCATTTTATAATTTAAATATATATTACAAATATTATAATAAAATAATAAATAATGCACAAGCATTGCAATTCCTTGTGGGGACAAGTGTTGTGTTGCAATCCCTTATGGAACAAGTATAACTCCACATACAAAAAACAATAATTGATTCATAGTCACAACCTTGATGGCCCAACACCATGTCATATAGTTGTAACTTTTTTAGATAAGGATGAATTATTATAGCTTAATATAATAGAAATGAAATAAATATTTTTGGCATTTTAATGTTTTAAGGCATTCAAGTCATGAAACAAAGGGAAACCCATGAGCTTTATTCACTATGCAAATATTAGGCTTCACATTGACTAAGTGATTTCAAGCTACGTAAGCAAGGTAATACTTTGACAGAGTCTAGCTGCACTTTTGAAAGTGACTCCTCAAAACACACATATAGAATAAGAAGGAAATCAACTTACCTAGGGAAGGAGGAGCTCCTCACAAAAATCAAACATCAAAAGCCCAAACTCTCTAAGTTAAAACCAAGATAATGACAAAGCTATGTGTGAGAGCTCATCCCAACTATGTATAGTTTTTGCAATGTAATGATGAAGGTTCATCAATACCTAGATGTCAATAGAGGTCTATCAATGCAATCCTAGCCAATTGGATTACACTCTAGGCACTAAGATCCAAACTTGACTAGGTAGGAGGTACATCCTCCTGTTGACATAGGGGGTTCACTAATGCAAGGCAGTCAACATACCCTCCTACTAGGAAGCTAAGGATCAAATCTAGATGAAATTTAGAATTTAAAGAAACATGTAAGAAGAACCTTAAGGTGATTAAATGAGAACAAAAATATTCTAAAGATCTTGAGACATGCATACAAACCAAAAGTGTGATACAAGACACAAGAGGGCAAGCCAGAGAGGCATAAACCTCAACTAAACATGATAAAACTATAAACGAAGGGTGCATGAAACACTTCTTGAGTCTAGAGCTAATAATGGACTTACAAAATGTTACTAGCTCATCAACTTTCTAAATATTATTAATTAACTAAAGGAATTTCAAAATTACTAGTTGATGAGTGGCGAGGTACCCCTACACTTAACCATACGAATACGAGTGTTTCATGCGCGATTTGGTTGAACTCCAAGGACTAAGTCCTTACGCACCCTAATGGAACACTCAAGGTTAATCAATCGTTGTCTTTCGAAACTAACTTATATTGTCACGGTTGTATGGTTAAGTAAGCTTGAGGTATATTATTTTTATAACTTTTATCCTTTTTAATGTCTTATGCTAATAGGGGAAGGTGAAGAGAACTAAGTGACTAACTTACATTAACTATTCACTAACTAAGTTCTAATTGTTCATAACACCAGTATTCATTCCCATTTGCTGCACACATCTTGAACCAGTGCAATGCTGCTGGGATTACCAAACGCTAATCGTTATTGGGTTACCAAGCGCTACACACATGCTTAAAGCGGTCATACTAAGTGTACTTAACTAGGAGGGTCAAGGGTTGAGAGAGAGATTAATTAACTAGGAAAGAATTTAAACATTCAAAAATAATTAATTACTATTTAACTTAATTTGTATGCTACAAGGTTTATCACAAAGTTTGTCTTTATTTCTGTACACAAATGTGTGCTTAAGTACAAATTGCTCGAATAAAGATCTATTCACTTTATGACTCATACTGTGGGCACACAGGAATTATTCTAACTTTGGAATGGTAAAACTGCAAGAGTTTAGCTAAGGGTCTAAGTCTTTTCTCTAGAACAAGGGAAGCCACCTCTTATTTATAGAAATTAAGAAAGGTTGCGATATCACGGCTCATCATACTCCCATGACTGAATGAAAACTCATCCTCGAGTTCCTTACAAAATATTGGGAAGGTATGGGATTATTGACTTGAATGACACTAATGGTGAATAGGGTGACACATGAACAGATCATCATACAATACATGACAATATTAGTGTTCATGACCTCAAGAGTGAACACTATACACATTTGACATCCAACCTTATTTGGTAGCTAAGAGAGAAGAGAGAGAAAAGAAAAAAATGTGTTGCTTCCAATGCCAAAATTGCGCCTTTCATTGTCCATCCATAACCATGCCATCAATCTTGTTTGTTGCATGACTATTCCAGCACCAGTCCATCATAAGTGTTTCCTCCAGCTCCAGTCCATTATTGTATGATTTCTATTTGCACACACAACACAGTCTCATATTAGCAAGGATAAATAAATCACAATGTAGTTGGTACCTTGCCTTGGTGTACGGTCTATTGGTTGAGTTGTGATATGGCTAATACGGATTCTAGAGATATAACATTAGTGACTACTAAAGGTGTAAGGTGTAGGGGTTAGGAGAAAATTGAAAAAATTGGACCATGACCCCCATGACTAAGAGCGATCCTTCGGTAGAGATAGAATGGAAAAAGATAAGGAATAAGAAAGATGGAGAAAAAGAAACAATGGAAATGCTGATAAAATGGATGTTAGAGGTGGAAATGAACAAAATAAATGTTGATTGTAGCAATGTTTAAGGGAAAGAAGTTAACTAATGCACCAATTAGGAATGCCAGTGGGTTCTCCCCAAAGCAGACTCATGCCCTTAATGCCCTGACAATTCCACATTCAAAGAGTCCGTAGGCTCTAGAAATGTCATTTGGAAGTAAGAGTTAAAGTCTCAAGCACAAGATTTTACCAATAAGAACACAATGCATCAACCAAAATATAGACTGCTGATACAACTGGCAATGAGGTGGAAAATGGAGAAAGAATGATGAGGAGAAGATAATGGAATGGAGTCCCAAGAACAAGGTGGTGTACAGCCCCCTGTGTATTTATGGTTAATGTGACTTAGTAGATCTCATTTCAAATCCAGCTCAAACAATCCACATTCAATGACTTCACATTAATACACTTGGCCAATGCATCCACTTGAAGTAACAAGAATGCTTCTGCCAAAGAGTCACCACCATTATGAGGAAACAAGAAAGGGAAAAGTAGGAAGTGACAAAGGGCCTTAGTTAGAGGGAACATGTGTGTTTAGTTCCATAACTAGTGCTTGTAGCCCAGATGATTATTTTGTCTAAGGGGTGTGCTTTGAATTCTCACTATTTTTTTTTGCGTGAGAACCACACCATGCAAAGACTTATTATTTTTATTAGCTCAACATCTCGATAATGGAGCAATGTCAGCATGGTAAGGAAAAATCAAGGAGAAAATATCCAAGCACCCAAGAGAATGGCTAGCAAAAATGTATCAAATCCCCTTGAAGTCACACCCTTTTCAATTCTTGAGTCCTTCCTTAGTTTGAGAAATGCCCAATCACCAATTCGTTGATAGTTC
Organism: Gnetum montanum; assembly: GCA_015680685.1. Classification (NCBI taxonomy): domain Eukaryota; kingdom Viridiplantae; phylum Streptophyta; class Gnetopsida; order Gnetales; family Gnetaceae; genus Gnetum; species Gnetum montanum. Next base: position 2,089,494 of record MNCI01038036.1, on the reverse strand, counting down.
TATTATTTAAAGAAGGGAACTGTACATTTCCAAGCCAAGAGAGACCATAGAAATTTATGAATGCATGGATGACATGGACTCATTGCTTGTTATATCAAAAGAACCATACCTTAGTGTTGGCACATTTTGGCCATTTCATGGAACAGAGATATGAGATGATTGAAACCTTCAAAATATTTCAATAGAACTATTGAAATGACAAGATGTAGGTTGAAAAGGTATTGATTCCTGTCACTCGCTAAAAAATATTGGATGAGATGGGCTGCATTTATTCTCCCTAATATGAATTCTTCAAATGGTCAGTTTTATGCAAAGCTTCATTTCTGGTTCAATTACTGAGGAGTTAAGCAAGTGTAAGAGTATGATGTTTCTTGATTTGAGTTCAAATAAGCTTACTGGAAACATTCCTGCACATCTCCCAATTCCTTGCATAATGAATGTACCTTAATGTCAGTGGTAATTCTTTGGCAGAAAACAGGGGCTCACTTTGTATTTAAATTAATTTGGGATGGGAGCTTTTCCATCAAACCTGTTATTTTCCGCATTCAAACATAACATGAGGCATAATATGAGAGAACAAATCGTCCATAGGTAACCATATTACGTAAACGAATACAAACTGATCTAAAACAGAGTTACCGCAAAATCATCATAGTTATATCTTCTAAGAAATTCTTGGTTGAGTGACAAACATATTCCATTAAGCCTAAGCAGCTGAATGGCCACAATGCTATCTGGAAACATAAGCTGGTCGCAGCCTTGGATCATCGCTATTTCCAAAAACTTGAGACACCGTTCAATCCCAGCAATGGTTCTGAGGTGGTCAAAACCAACTACACTGAGCTCTAAAAGATTGAAGACTGACTGCATGTGAATAGATTCAACCATCATACATGTATTCACGGTGAGCCATCTCATGTTTGAAAGATTTTCCAGCATGGATGGAAAGCCTTTCAATGGAGGGCAATCTACAATCTCATGAAGTACCAAATTTTTTGATGTTGTAGATAGTTGAAGGCAGTTGCTGTAAATTCCAGCAACCGCATATAAGTAGGTATCCCAGTTGCTGAAGGCTTCCTAGATATTCAAGAAGCTGTTACAGATGGCCAACACAAGTCCTACCACTTTGCTGCAGCCCGGAAATGTGCTCAATAGCAACGTCAACCCAAAAATTAGCGAAAATTCATGGCCTGCATCAAGCCCTAGCGGTACCACCGTTACTGACGAATCTAAAAGAGCTTAACTACAAACCATCACTGAGGATTTAAAGGAAGATGTGGTAGCTACCAGTGAATTGTGCGACATCCATTATCTAGCCAAAATGGAGTCTCGTACGTGGTAGTTTACGCATCAATTTTTGGTAGCATAGTAGGATTGTTTTGAAGAAATTGCTTATTTGAGCCTTGGAAGTTTGAACAATTCGAAGATATTGAATTTGGGATAGCTTTATTGCGAAGTGTTTACTCGTATCATTTTACCTTGTTTAAATATTAGAGGTCTTAACACAAATCTTCTTTCTTTTTCTCTTATCTCTAATTTCCATTGAATCTTGCTCTATTTCTAGTTTTCTTGTGGAACTTTCTCTTTCTCTGGGGAAAATGAGAAGTAGATTCACGGAGTTGTGCTCAAATGTTTTTGCAAAATTTTATTTGTTACAAGTAGGTATTATAAGGACTGCGTAGACTAGGCAATTGAACAAAATAGGAACTCTCAACAACTCACAGTACTTGGCAAAGTTGACTGAATATCTTTAAGATAAGTCATTTGTAGTTCGCACATAACACAATTGTTTCATTTTACATAACCGCACGTCGCAACAGCACACACACATACTCACATTAACTACTGAGTCTATTTGGAGGTATCTAGGTCTTGGTGTTGCCAGAGACCAGCAAGCACCTAAATCCTATTTGAGGACACTCGTTGGTGGTCGTGTCCTAAACGGTCGCCAACAGTTCTTTTGGTGCTAGAAGGAGGGCTAAAAATTTAGCCTCTAGGTTCGAAAGTCTTATAATTTTAGCACATCAACAATTCTTTGTTACTATAAAGGCTTAAGAAATACTATTTTTAGTTCATGACCAAGAAGATTGATAGTTTGGAAAATTTTAAAGTTTCAAAAGATATTCTAGATTCTAAGATTGATTCTTCATCAGAATAAGAAGAAAAGAAAGATTTTGAATTGGGAACAAGTAGTGGAGAGAAAACTAGAAGATCAAGAAGATCACCCATTATATCTAGTTTATCAATTTATAAGAGAAGATCTAGAAAGTCTAAGAGTTCTACTATCCAAAGAAATAGGATGGAAAATCCTTGGCAAAGAGTTACACCATTAGGATTTCAAAATTACAATGATATTCCTAAGGTAGTTTACAAATATTTGCATGAGCCTTTCATTCCTAGAAAAGCTTATTTAGGTGAAGAATATATTCACATGTTTGAGTTAGCTTTAGCTCATGTAAATATTCAACATCAAGATCAAGCTTGTAGGTTGTTTGTATCAATTCTAAAGGATATGGCTCAGATTTGGTATTTGAACTTACCAAGTAATAGTATTACAAGTTGGGATGACATGAAGAATCTTTTCTTGGCCCAGTTTGGTAATCAATTAGATCAACAACAACTATACTATGGGCTAATACAAGCTAAGCAAGGAGTTAAAGAGTCAATTAGAGATTTCAGCATCAAGTTTCAACGAATTTGTGGACTCTTTCAAAGACAATGTAGACCGTCAGAAGAAATGCTTAAAACTTATCTTAAGGTTTTCAACCCCAACATTTCAATTTGGTTAAGTAGAACTCCAAACTTGACTACACTAAATGACTACTTTAATGAAGCTATACAGCTAAAAAAATAGTTCAACTTGAATCCTGAAGAAAATATTGCAATTCAAAAAAGAGAAGAAAGAGTTATGATTCCTATGCAAGATTTT